>JAQFYC010001935.1:0-29401 GCA_034694165.1 Tomocerus mixtus | reverse complement strand
ATAAGGATATTTGTCGTAATTATGCAGCAATACACTCACTCGGGCGGGCTGTATACAGTGGCTTGGCAGTTTTATTTGGTGTTGTGTTGTGGGTTGCTTTTAATACACGAAATACGTCACTTAACGACACAATACTGCTACTCATTATATTACCATACGATAAGGAGCTTTCCTACCATTCCTGTAGATTTAAGCTTTTGCTCTTTTTTTTAAGTCGATACCTCGATAGCAAAAATTCCCTACACAAACACTTTTGTTTTACCAAGTATAGCTTTAGCTTCATTGCCAAAGGCATTGACATTAGCATTGTTTCAACTTCTACATAGCAAAAACGTACTATGACCTTTTATGTCGAGCAACGGTTGCAAATGGTAGAATATTACTGATATTTTTAGCTTTATGGTAGAACAAAATTATGTTTGCTATAGGCATACTATCGCATTTACGTATGTCATGTATGTAATAGCAGCTCGTGACTCCTGTAATATTGCTTACGTTAGCTTAACCTAAACTTTTTTTTGTTTTTAATGTATTTTTCGTACACAAATCCAGAAATAGATAACATTATTATACGAGACAATGTAAAACATGTAAATGTAGGATTTCTTTTTTATTAATTACTTTTTCTGAATTTATGTAAATAATTTTACGTACATAATTACCCCTCGATGCATAGATTTAGTTAGAATATCTTCCATGGATTCATTCTAAGTTTACATAAGTTCAGTTACAGAACTAAATAGTAGTTTGCATCTTTAAATATCTTTCCACCAATCTAAGATTGGTATTCATGGATATTTTCAAGGTAGACGTACACACTGAATTGAAAACTGCATAAATGCAACTTAAAACGGGAGTTATACATTTTGAATTACACATTACAAAGTTGTAAGTATATTCTTCTGATTTTAGCTCCCTTATAATGATTAAGTAGTGATGCAGCAGGGATTTACATTTATTTTTACGTATCTACGACACATTGGTAGCTAAATGTACCCGTTAGCCATTTATCTAACACGAATTGGAGAGTTTATCTCACACAGCATTTCATTATGCTCACTTCGAAAGTTCATTTTTATGTATTGGTTTATTTATAGGTAGATATATTGCAAAATGGGCTGAAAATGCCATGAAAATATCGTGAGATATTAACTATGGATTTCTCCATCCATTTCTAGATATATATACTAAATATACCAAAACGTTTCCTTCATTGGAGAAACCAAGAAAAATTAAAGCAAACATTTTTGTATTCTTAATACACTCCTTAACTGTTACTTACCCTCTTAATTAGCCTAGTGTCTAAAAGTTACGGGGAATTCGGGCCAACCTTTTGGATGATGTCATTTCATTTTTAACCGTTTCCAATCCATCAATTTTGTTAGAAAATGTACGTAATTAATACCTGATTTGATTTAATTTGTCTTGGAAATGAAATTGAAAATGGTCATTTTATGGAAATGCATGGCTTTCGGTTTTTTGGTCATCTTATTTATTTTCTTGTTTCTATTATGATTTACTTATGTAAACAATTATAGCTCTTATTGTTAGTGGATTATTTGCTTGTGAGTTTAATATGTATCGAGTTAGATAATAAAAAATAACAAATAGATACCATCTATCTAGAGTTATTTTTGCATGAAAAATCTTAAATGACACTCTGAAAATATGGTCAAACTTTGAGCAATTATTTAGGAAAAGCGGATCTGTTATGTATCTGTTAAGTTTATGTTCTCTGTACTGTGTGTTATTTTATATAATAGGTATTTATTTCAGTTGTATTGTAATCTTAATTTCTTTGGGTACATTACATAGCTAGCTTTTAATTTAAATTTAATATCATATCGGTCTGTATGTTTCCCTTTTTAGGCCCTCTCATTTCATTATAGATCATTACACTTTAACTGTAAGGAGGTAACCAATTTGCTATTTAATTAGCATTTGCATAATGCAATTTCGTTGGGTGTTTTATTAGCTAACGGTTTTCTTAATGTTCAGTTCACAGTACCAGATGGCTAGTGTATTGTATTTTGTTCTTTCTTACTTAACAGTTATCCTTGCCCGAAATCCCAAGTAAGTCATATAATGTAATAGTACTACATAAAATGATCTATTTATACTCCCGTGTATTATTTTTGTCATTAAGAGTTACACATCATTAGCAGAATGCATAAATATATAGATGTTTCTGGATTAGCTGCTTAATTTCTATTATAGTATATTATATGTAGTAAATGTATGTTTGAAATCTGTTAATGCTATTAGAGTGTGATCGTAAATAGACTTTCTCTGTAATACATAAATATAAAATAAACTAAAACATTTTTTCTTTCTACTATTTATTCTGTTAATAATGAAAATAAGATACTTACTCACTCTATAGTTTTTGGGATGGTAAAATTAAGCCTCGAGGTTTTAAATATCTTTTAGGTAATTGCATGATAGCTTATTACTTGTTATATCTTTAGTAGTTGCTGGAATGGCAAAATTAAAGTATCCTATCGATACTGCTGCAGGTATTAGTAAAATTTGGCAAAATTATGAGAAAATTCCCAATGAATTTAATTGCATTCGAATATTTGTACGTGAGCCTTGCATTTTCCATCCGGATGTTATTCTTTTGGTTTTTTCCACTTATATTTCATTCATTCCTTTATTACACCAAGTGTATTGACTTATTTAATATTTAATTAACTGCAGTTCCTCCATACAGTACAGAATGTACGTTGTATTAAGTAATTTTAATTAGCTTGAGTTATGAATGTGCTTAATTTATAAACTAGTGTCAATGTTATCTCGTATAATTTTTCTGATATGGATTTCCTACTTCTACCACAGATAAGTATACGTATATTAGTACAGTAGCATTATATCAGAGTATATTTTATTGAGGTTTTAATTATATATAAGTGTATTAATATAGAACCACATCTATTAACTCTAAAATACGATAAAGCCCATTTATATAGGAGAAGATTGCATATTGTATTGTAAATGTTATGCGAGTGATGTAGTAATAGCATACGTAAGTACACTACCCTCACAATATATCTTTATTGCAATAAAGATTTTTATATACACTATTTATGTGTATGTACTTGTTACTTACCACTACTAAATTATTTTATCTGTCTGCCTGCACCTAAAACGTGTGTTTATGCAGTATACTTAGGTATTCAATGATTTTTTGAAGAGTTCATGTAGATATAGATATAAATTGGCATTTCATCCATGTAATCATAATCTATCTGACCATCGGTAGTGTTGTTTGTGTTTACCTACTCAAATTATATGTTCAATGTCCTTCTGGCATTGACTTATGTACATTATTATTGATTTTCTCTATTTTGTTGCTCTTGAATAAAGTTCGCTTTGTTTTTATGTCTCTCAGTTCAATTTTCAATTCAGACCTTCTTTACTTTGCTATTTACTCTTTTCCATTCCACTCTCTGTTCCTTAATAGTTCTTTATAGTAGCTAGGGTCATTTCATTTAAATTTTCTGCTTACATACGATAAATTACATTACATTACAATAGAACAACACATATCTTTTAAAGCTTTAAGTAGCAATCCAGGTTATTATTTACGTATAGGAAAATTCTAATAATTTCAGCTTATTTCGATTAGCTCACTGAAAATCTAATAATATATTTTGACGCATACTTGCTTGCACATTGCACTACTAATTGTATAATAAGTACAATTACTTTACTATAATAATAAAGAGTATCTTTCGATTTTTCACTTCACATCTATCACAAAGGTGTACGTTTACAATAATAATATATCATTATCTATGTATAAGTATTCAGCAACTACTACACACAATTACAATCAAATACATAGAGGTATCTAGTTATAGTACGTTTCTTTCTCTCAATACATTAGTACATAGAATTTTATTAATCAACTTCCTTTAGCGCTAAATAGATACAATAGGTTTACTATTTGTGTATGTGTTCTTATAGATCCAATATTTTTATATGATTTCCTCTGTCTTATTAAGATGATTGCTTTCCTATTAAAACTACAGCAATAATAATTTATCAATGTATGTATCTACTTTACTGTAGTATGTTATTTAGCTCACACTGTCACGGTCACAATAAATACTCGCAAATGGCAAGTACATCTGCATAATGTAAGTCAAAATAATATTTCTCTACGTATTTGCCTTCTTCCTTGCATACAATAATATTTATATGAAATCCTGATTGTAAAAACAGTAATTTACTTTACCAAATCATTACACGCATAAGCAACAGCTACTACTTAGCTAGTCTATTATGCAGTTTACCCCTACGCATTTAACCAACGCAACCAACTCTGTCATTTTTTATGTAACAAATCATCAAACAGTTTCCTTGTTTCCATTCGCAGAACTATTTTTACTCACCCCTATCGATTCTTTGTAATTCTGACAATTTCGTGTACAAAATCCAAACAAACCTACATTTATGTAAACGAACTGCCTACGCTTAGCCGAGTGTGTTTCCATAATAGTCGCAAATGCCCTATTACAATGTAGTAGTAATAATAATTATGTATTGTACAGTACGCTGCAAATTATAATGCATTAAAAACAACATACTACTGTAGTGAAGCATGCATGCAAATCTTTCCCATTGAAAATGTAAACCAAATGCAATGCAAGTAAATATAGACGATAAATGCGTTACAACACGGACGAGAGCCAGGCCAATGATCCAGATGACACGAAATGACATTTCTACTTACAGATAATATGCATAAAGGATAGTAAAGGTATTATTATGCACGAGATTAGTATATAGGTGCGATGCACATAGAAATAAAGTAAGAAAGATTGAATGAAATAATGAACTGCATATTTAAATGGTATGTTAGTTTATACGGACGATACACAAACACGAACGAACATTTTTATAGACAGAGATAAGTATTAGAGATCTAGGGAAAGATGTTTTTACGAATTGAAAGATAGTTCACCACACAGCCGACAATTATTACGATACAAATACGATAGCAAAATTATTGACGACAATAAATTTATTATTCAATTCAAACATAAACAATAATAGTAATAATAATAATTAAAACTAATTAATAATAATAGTAGGTAATAATAATAATAATAATAAACATTAACATTGTATTGTTGTAGATCACCACTTCACTTTTCACTGCACTGCACTAAACAGTAGTAGTTAGGTAGGTTGTAGGTAGGTAAGGTAGGTAGGTTTAAGTTTAGTAGGTATTTGTTTATTCGTCGAGGGGTATAATGTTAATAGGTAATTAATTAATTGTAATAAAGGTTGACATTGACAATGACATTATATTTGCTTGATTTGATTTGAAACTAATAATTAATTACACACTAAATAATGCTTTCCGTATTACAGTGTAATAAATAAACTACAATTAAATTCTGTAGGTCATTATTATACCATTATCATTTGTTGGTTGGTTTTGGTTGGCTTATTTAAGTAAAGTATGTATGTAATACAATGAAGAGATTGTAATTGTAATTTAAATTAGAATTTGTTTCTGTATTTAGGTAGGTAGCTAAGTAGTGTAGTTGTAGTTGTAGGTAAAGAGATTTATGTAAGCAATTAAAACTTAACTTAACTAATGATAAAACGGCTCTGTTTGACGAACTCGTCATAAATTCACAACTCTCGATCGATCGATAATAATATATAATAATAATATATAATAATATAATTTATCATCGCATAAACATATAATATGTAATATAATATAATTTACTATGTAAGATAAAATTCATTTATTTATATAATAATATATTTGTTTGTTTCCCTAAGAGGAGTATATAGGTATTATTTTTAGTGTACTGTATGTAATGTAATCAGATACTGTACTACGTAGGATACAATACAAGCTACGATACGATACGATACGATAATACGTTTAATAATATCTAATTAATTATAATTAATTAATAAAGTTTCGTCTAGCAGGTCAAGGGTCGCAATTTTAGAGAATATTATCTCTTCACTTGTTTAAAACTTGTAATATTCATCGTGTATTGTATGTAGGTATGTAATGTACCTTTTTAGCTACTACATTAATATAATAATATAAACTACTACATAACTTATTATGTATTGTATATAGGGTCTTCTATGTATGTGGTATAGAAATAATAATATTTATTTTGTTACGAAAAAATGAATTTGTATTTTTGTCGTATTATGTTTGTTGTAGTATTATTTAGCTAGTAGTATTGTAGTATTTAATATAGTGTATTATAATGTAATTGTATTTCATCATTAAGTATAACAAATAGTAATTAGATAAATAAAATGCAAATTATATAGGTTCTGTTTCCTTCTTTCTCGTATGAAAAATTAGTTCTATATGTCTGTTGTATAGTATAGTAATGTATTTAATTATTATACGGATACATAAAAGAATAGGTATACTTACTTTTATATGATTTAATATAATTTCATTTCTTTAAATATAACTAAATTAACCTTATAACAAAGCCATAGGAGCACACCGCACGTGAAATGAAATGATCAATCGAAATCTGTTCGCCGGTTCTTTTTATAGAGTTCAATTATTCAATTCAACCTTTAAAACATTTGTGTAAGTATATAATATGTACTTATATTTAAATAATACCATTAAATTCAAGTCAATTAAGAATCAAATCAACATAGGGGAAATCCTTCAGCTATTGGAAAAACACGTAACAATGAACAACATCAAATACATTGAGAAACATTGAATTATTTTCCTTTACTCTCGTCTCTTTTTCAACAAACGACCATAGAATTATGTATTTAAGTAATTAATGTAATGATGATTAAGAATTTCTAACTTGATTTCTTACTAAATGATTTACTCTGCTGATTTGATTATTATGTTTATTATATGTATCATAGTATCTACCGTCTAGGGGTAGTATGTATTTAAGTAGAATCTAAACGTGTATTTATGTATGTAATGTTATTTATGTATTATTATATACAATTTCAATTTAATGTCTCATCATGCCCTTTCCTTTCTGTTGTTTCCTTTTGTTAGGTTATTGGTTGGTTGGTTAGTTATTTTAGTTAGTAAATAGTGTAGTGTATTGCTGTAGTGTTTAAACTACTACAATTACTTACAAGACAAAGACAACGTATTGTTTTCCTTACATTATATGTAACATTACACTTTCACTTCACTCCTTTCTTTCTTACTTTTTTTACTTTCTTTCTTACTTTCTTTACTTTCTCCCTTTTGCTATTTAATGTAGATTGTAGATAGTAGTATGTAGGTATTTAATTATTTTCGTAGACAGATAGATAGATTGGCGGATCATCGAGTATTATTTCTCTTTTTGATTTAATTCATCTTTTTTTATAGTGTGTCTGTTCTCAATGATAAATATATAATATATATCTATCCATTTTCCTCTTATAGCTAATTACAAGTAAATAGTAGTATGTATGATAAAGTCTATACATTTATGCTTATACATAATTATATGTATTATTGTTGTATTTTTATATTTTACTCTAGTTTAGGTATTTTTATGATGATTAGTACATGGTTTCCTGTTTGTTTCTCTTTGTGTTGAGTTTACTCCACTTATTACACCACATAGGGTAATTTACTTAAATAAGCTACATACATAGCTAGCTATCTAATAATAATATATCTACTTTACATTTACAATTACAATTACAACAGTCGAAAGCACAAAATTCATTTTTTAAAGTTTAGCTCACCTGACATGACCTCCAATTCATTCCAACTATATCTTCCTGTATTTCTAACACATTTTCCCTGTACCATATATACTGCCTGCCTCTACGAATATTTTTACCCCTGCGTCATCTCCCCTCCATTCAAATACAACAGTCTAGCTCTAGACAGATACATAGATTCGAAAATTCATTCTTCCTTCCTATGAAAACAGAATGAAAGTTGCTACATACGATATAAATATAATAATACACAACAACAATCACCATCTATTTTTTAACTCACGCACATATACAGCACACATTCCTCTAGTACACACTCATTAATTAATTAATTCATAATTAATGTATTAATTAATAATACTCGTAATAGGGTGGCTGCACCGCGCTGATTAGGGACTTAAATACTTCTTGTGTATATATTGCAATAAGCTATATCATTAGTATATGTAATAGTATAATTATTAACGAGTTCTTTTGATACACATACACACATTCATTTTTTATACATGTGAAATAATAGCAAGCTAAGTTTGAGGATTCAAGTCAAGGTTTGTAGCTACTATTAGCTAATAAATTCAATTTCACTTCACCCATTCATAAATAGCAAAATTTTGATATTCTATTTGTAGTTTAAGTTAAGATCATAGAATATAGAGTACAATACAGTATACATTACAATTACAATTACAACAGCCTGGCCATGCATAAAGGAAGTTTCAAGTTTTTTCGTTCGATACGTCAAGTCCATTCTGTAGAAAGAGTTATGTTTATTTTTACTTTTAATTGTACCTATGTAATGTGATTAGAGTTAGTGCATCTTGTATGTATTTAAGTAGTACGATACAATCTACTGTTTAAGTTACTTAATATTCTTTGCTTGCCTTGCTTCCTACTGTATTGCGTAATTGCATGTCATTTTTTCCCTTCAAGTATTAGTCACGTCACACGAATCAATCAACTATGTATAATACCTACTCAAGTTTAAGTGTCCGCTCAATACAATTACAATCAATCAAAAATTGGAAAAGGTATCAAAATTTTTTGCAAAATGTCTCAGTACCCGCTAGGGTTACTGTTGTAATATTAATAATACCTAATTAGCTATGTATTTTAATTAGTTGTGATGTAAAAGGTATGATTTTGACTTTGAGGAGTGTGTGTGAATGTGGAGCTCTTATTTGTAAGTAATTTTCCTATAAATAATCAGCTTTGTAAGTAAATATGTAGGTATAAGGTTAAGCTTGTGGAAAGCCAAGCAAAACCAAGCTATACCTACTTAAATTTCAACACAAGGAGGCGGGCGGGTTAGGAAAAACTCCCGAAATAATTTCTGCTTGGCATTATATATTATTATATTATAGGTATCTACTATCCCTACTTATAAGCTTGCAGAGCTCTCGTCTAAATGTCTTCGTATCGTAATTGTAATGGTATTATGTATTCTACTATAATTTTTATGTAATATCAATTTCCATATAGTTTAGTTAGGTATGTAATATGTATGTATGTATGTAATTTATAACTGTCTTCTGAATGAGCGTCTATGAGGTTTTAAAAATAGTGAAAAAATAAAATGCATCTATTACACAGTAACAATTAATTATAATATAGCGAACACTACTTGATTTTCAATTTACTCATTAATGTACTTGTTATCTGTTTACTTTTACTTTTACTTTACTCTTTACGTTACGCTCGGGACTTTACTCTTTATTACTGTACTTACTTAGTTGTCTTGTTAAGTTAGTTATGTTATTCGTCTATTAAAATGTATGTAATTTTAAGTCCATCGATTCAAGTTCAAGATGAAAGTGACTTTCACTAGTTGAATTGAAGTCAGAAAAGCAGGTCAGTTATGCAACTTTCCCTTTTTCCTTCTCTCAATTCGTAGTGAAAGATAATTTATCAATTGTTTCCTGGAGAGTACGTATTTAGTATAGTATAGCGTATAGCTGTAGTGTTATGTATGTACTTCTTTGTTATTATAAGAATACATTATGTAATTCAATTCAGAACATTAACATCCCACAAGTATCTGTAATTACTTTTTTGGTTTGATAGTCCACGTATTGTAAGTAATTATATTTTAAGTATTTTAGTTATCCCGATCTCTTAATTTGATTTGTATTAATTTGTATGTAAATGTAATGTCTGGATTAAATTCTCATCTCCATTATAATGATTTTGAATGGATTGCATTGTATAGTAGTATGTAAGTAGCTTATAGTATGTTATAATGTAGCTTATCAAATATAAAATGAGCACAATATCATCAAGTCAAATAGGATCCTAATAAAATACTTCCCTCGATCACTCTTAATTAAGTAGTTCAAGTCAGTTTAGGTAACTCTTACGATTTTTCAAGGAGAAAAGATCATTTCATGCCAAACTTATGAATTATCTTTACATAGAATGTCGTTTTTAATTGCATTTCAAAATTTCACAAATTCCTACCTATAGTAGCAGCTAGATTATTAATTTTAATGTAGAAAATTTTAGAAACACCAATCTAACTGCTTTATTAACTTTAGGTTTGAATTTGAATGTAATTGTATGTAGAATATATTCTATTACGTATCTAGAGAAATTTCAAGGAAGAGATATAATTCTTTTACCATACAGTACAGCTACAGATTGTTTTGCTTTCCTGGCTTATTGGAAATTGCATTATATGTCTGCATAAATTTTCTAGCACTCTATCAATCAATCAAAACAAATACATTTTTAAAGGTCTGGTACTTTAACCCTTTTACACACACAAGCTAAAATAACACATCAAGCATTCACTAAACCTCATTGATAAGTATCCTATTTAAATAGCACATACATACATACACACCAACCTTACTTACTTGTATTTGTAGATGAGATAATAACGAGAAGATTCACTCAAAATATTTTTTCCTACTTACGTATGTATCCTTAAATAAACTAAAATCATTTTTAAAACTTTAGTAGTAGCTTTCATCTAGAGATCTTCAAGTTACTCACGAATTCCCCACCAAAAAACTATTTCATTACAGCTCACTACTCAAATGGGATTTATGAATAATAAATATTTATTTTATGACACCTAAATGAGAGGTATAAATATTGTGGTTTGTTTCTTTGTTTGGTTTGTTTCCTTATCATTTGTTTTGTGATGCTCTCTTTGTCACAGTCAAAGTAAAATCATGAGTTATATACTTAAAACTCTAATATATATAAATCTAGGTATAATAAATACATTTTTAATACGCAGGTCTTGCATAAACCTAAAATATAACAATTACCTAATAATTAATAATACAAATACAATCAATCTTATGTTTTCTATTTAGTAGGAGCATAATGAATAGTTAGTTTCTGTTTAGTACAGACACAGACAGGGATATCAGTGTAGTGGTGTGGTGTGTTTAATGTAATTGTAATTCATTCATATATATAGGTATATATAAGTATAAGTAATAGTTTGTTTTGTAGTTGTAGTTGATGTGGTGTGTATTATATTTTGTGATATTAATAATTTATTTCCTCATATCAATCCTAATCATAATCATAATTACTATTATTGCATTGATTTCAAGTTGGCTTTCCATGATTTTGGATTGGAGACCCTTTTTGCTAATTGTAAAAATTACGCAGTTCTCTTTGTATAATATTGTATGCATACATAGTAGGACCTATATTATGGTATTTATTACGTATTTATGTATGTATATAGCTCTACAACCACAATATCCTTAAATTTTATAGGAAAGTAAGTAATTTAATTTAACCATTCCACACCCCCGCATCCAAAATCCAATCCACCACCATATTTACTTATCTATCCACACCCTATGATAAAAACCCTTGAGAAATATCCGTAGTTTGACTCTGAAGTCTCTGTACAGTACACGAGAACAATAATATTGTATAGAGCTAGGAATATAAATAAAATCAAAAAACATCTGTCCACACTATTATATAATTATTATGCTTATTAAGTATGTGCTTTATATTCTATATCTATATAGCCTTAAGTAGTTTTCTTTCTTATATGATTAGGAAATATCTAAATACATTTATTTATGTATTAATTGGTATTTTCTATGTATTTTACGATAATATTTCAAAAGTCAGCTTCATATCAACATGAATATGTATGTATAGTATAAGTCCATGCAGCCTGAGCCAAAGTCGATTGCTAAATTCTCTTCTATCAGTACTTTTTGGAGTCATAAATTCATAATGAACATAATTCTACGTAACAATATTTAAAAAATCATTACAACAATAAATATCTACCTAAATAACTAACGTACAATATTCCCTTAATTAGGATTGTAGTAAAGTAAATTATAACTTTTCATGTCTTGTTCTATTTATTTAGTTTACTTCATTATTCAATATTTAGCCTTATGCTTATTTTACGCTTAAACGCTATCTGCATAGTTCATTGATTTGACTCATTTCAGTGAGGTAAGGTGTAAGGTTCAGCTTACTCTTACGATAGTACAGTAATATTTAATAATAACTAATTAGTTAGCAAGCCAAGAATAAATCAGAATATAATAAGTAGTATAGAGAATAAGAATCATCAAGAAGGGATCATAGATCAATGAATGTCAGTTCCCAAATCCTAACTAATAAATACTAATATAGTAATAGCAAAGTTTAAAGACTCTAGTATTTATCAATACTAAATATAGAGCTATGTAGCATTAGATACACATTTTAGCCAATTAAATAACTCTTTCGCACATTATTGCAGTTACTACACTCAAATTAAACATCCATTCCAGAGCACTCTTACTTTCTGAATGTTAATAGTATGTGCACTATCATAAATATGGTTCCTTACTGACATGCGTACTATATACGTACAAAGACAGTAATAAACACATACTTATTACATTGGTACACACATTAATAAAATATAAAATAGTTATAGCCTGATAGGTCAAAAGGTTCAGATCTTATATACAAAGTACATTACTTTACTTTACGTTATGTAAAATGTGCTTTGGCTTCTCTGTTATGTTTAGATTCAGATGAGTCTTTACATATTGTATGTCTTTCCTTGTCCCATGTACTTATGTAAGTAATAATCTCGTCTGCTTTGCTTGGCTCTGACTTCTGACCAAATGAAATAAGATATTCAACTTTCAGCAATCTCTCTGACGTGACATGACGGCTACACATGCTCTAGCTTGAATGTTGAACTTTAAAACATCATCATCATTGTAAAGCCGTCAACCTACTGTACTAAGTAATCCTATGTGGCATGATATATGAATTCAGAATTGCAGTCACAAGTAAATGTAGCATGCAACGCATACAAATGTTTACATACTCATTTTAGGTACACAATTTACAATACACTACAGTACACACTGAATGCAATTTATGCAATGCAAGTTAAGTCAGTTCAGATAATCGTTTTTGTTAACTTTTTGTGTGGTAACTGTGTATAAATATGCATAGATACTTGTACATGCGTAATAAATGTAAGATAGTATAAATATAAACACATGCAAAGTACCAATGCATTTATAGATGGTTTTATGTTAATTGTATAGGATGATGAGTAAGAACGATGAGGAGGGTACTTAAATGTTAAAGCCATGTCAGAATTATCCAGCAAAATTGAGTATAGTACAGTAGTAATAGTAGTATACGGATGTTCCATCGGATTTAGGTTTAACTTGCATGTAAAAGAGTATTAAGTTAAGCAAGTCATGGCTTGACATTCCACAATTAGTACTAAATACATGCACAGTACTGCACTAAAGATATTCTCCAGTCCTTTCCATTCCACAAAGGATAATGTAAAGTGGACTTGACTGGATGGACTTTTACAAGAGGAATATGCAGAATGATGATGATAATAATAACAGCCATAAAACTGAACGACCCCTCCTCTCTCCTCTACATAAAACATAAAACGAAATCAAATCAGGATGAGAGCATCACTTACGGCGAATTAAAATTCTTTATCTTCACTTGGTTTTTGGCTTTGCTTTGTAAGATTTAATTTACTTTGTGCTCAGCCTTAGCTCTGTTCAAGTGTAAGCATGTAGGTAAATGGTAAAGTAAAGAAGAAATCAAATTGCTTTAGCTTTGCTCTTATATCTTTTAGAGATCTCGTTACACATTTTATCGTGTTCTGTTCTGTTCTGTTCTGTAAAGTAAACGCAGGTAGAGTATGGATGATATAACACAAACTCTTAATTTTAAAGAAATAGCAATAGGGATCTCATCAATTTTCACGTAATTATAGACAATCGGACTAAACGTCAAATAGAATAGTTCTATGCAATTTGGCCAAATATTTATCTTCTCTTCAGTCATATACTTATAAAAGTATATAAAGATAAATTAGTCGAATCTTGGATCATATAGTTGTATATAGAAGAAATGTTCCTTTATAATAGGATTCCTCGTATTGCAATTACAGTATGTAATCAAAGGAGATATGGGTAACTAATGCATATAGCCAAAGCCAAGCCAGGCCAGCATTATTTATTTGCACATGAACCTCAAGGATTTTAACGAAAAACTGCGTTTACTGATTGTGAGGTTGATTTTAGGTATTCCTTAGTGCATTGTACGTACAAGTACTCTTGAAGTCATAATAGTCATGCAATGCAACAACATATTATTATATCAGAACAGAACACTATAAAATAAATACACATGCCATCTCATGCTGTTGCTAACAATGTTATTCCAGGCTACCCTCAGCCCTCATCATATCATATCGTCATTTAAATTCATTGTTAGATGAGAAGTTGTTTGTTTTGCATTGTATTCTTCACAATCTAATGTAAATGTAGGTAACTGTTGAGAATTGGGAGCAGAAGCATGCAGACGACGAAAATATTAAAATTTCGTCTCCACGACAAGTCAGTCCAAGTCAAAGTCAATTCAAGTCAAGTGCATTGCATAGATACATTTTAAAATTTTATACTTCACATACAATAAAGGTATGCAAGTATGTAATTACAGTACAGAATTACAGATAGTCAAGTGTATTGTATATGATAAAGGTTGGCGGTTGGAGTTGGCCTGGCCATAGGACATGACACTACACGAACCACACAATATAGAAAAAGACCACAAGACAAGGAAGACAATAATTACTAGTGTCCTTATCGCTATTAGTTTATATATTAGAATAATAACGAACGAGTGACTGACAATGAGTACGAATAATAGTGCATGATGAAAAGCCATATTAATGTCGGATGAGAACATAATGTAAGGACCTTCTCTAGGATACCTTGTTAAGGATACAAATTACACAAAGTCTTTGCTTCACTATACGTATAATCAATACCTATACTAAATCCCTGTATAATTATCTGAAATCTATAGAAGTAGAAAGATTTAACGTATTTCCTGCCCAAAATTTACATTAGGTATGTAAGCATGCACCACACATGAATGTGTCACCTCACAGTTAAGTTACGATACGTACGTATAGACGTTACATTACGTTTAATGGTAAAGATTCACTAATTTTACATTAAGACAGACAGAATAACAACAAATATTATTATCTCATCTCGACTAAACCTCCATTATGTCCTGTACTTGTCTTTTATCTAGCTAAGCACACAGCTACAGTATACATAAGTAATCTAATGTAAATGCATTTTCCGAGGATCATCGATCCCTCTGGATTTGGGTTTGAATCTAATTTAAATATTTAAATAGAATAGAGGACAGAACAGAAGATGTTCGCATGTTCATTAATAAGTAAGGTAGGTATGTATAGATCAGTCGTCTAGTGCCATTTGCCAAGGAGGCGACCAGAACCAGACCCAGACCAATTCAGTTCAGATCAAAGAACCATAGAATACATATAGAGAGAAGATTAGATAATGAGAGATAGGATGATAGATATGCAAATGTACTAATTAATACGTTTAAACTCAACTAAACTAACATACCCATACCAGTACAATGCAGATATAGTTTGCGGGCATATTATTCAGATCATTTAAATAGACAGATAACAATATTAGAGCAGCCACGCCATGAAAAGTACAGACAGATAATTCCCATGTAGTCTTCTTCATGCAAAACATTATGCTATGTACATAGTTAAATTAGTGCGATGAGATGCAAATATGGTTAAGCGAATATTGCAATTGGTAATAGAATAGAATGCACATTACTATAATTACAACACAATGCAATGGAAATTATGCAGTGTAGTGTAATCTAATGTGGAATTAAACAACGAATGTAAAAATTCAAAATCTTTTAGGATGCTGTGACGTATGTGATATTGATGGAGCAAAGTGTGTGTCCCAGTAGGCCAATAAATTTAAATGAGGAAAATTTCCATATTTTCTGTCCTGTTAATTTAGATTCGAATTAAAAAGAGCCTGCCCTATGTTTAGATATTGATCTTTAAATTATTTATGTATTTAGGAAGAAGGAAAGATGTAGAGCGACTCAGAGGCTCACTTGAGGTCCAGAGCCAAATGGCCAGAATCAACTCCTTAGTATTTTTATGTAATGTAGGAGTTAGCAATTGTAAGTAGGTATGTACAAAGTTTAGCGTGTTAAGTCAAGATATAAGATAATGAAATGGAGTAGAAGTTGAGTAGAGCATCTGAAGAATGATTTAGAAAATCTATGCAAACTAAATTATTGTTTACCCTTATGATAGAAATAATATAATATGTTTGTATATAGGCTACTGAATAAATGAAGTAATAAACTAAATAATATGATTTGTGAATATATATGTTGTAATGTAAGGAATAAGTCTATACTAGAAATATTATATAATCCATAGCTTCTACTATATAAATGTATTTTATGAATCTACTAGTAGTTAATTAAAATCTATAATTTAATGTAATTTTAATGATGTCTGTGTGGTTTTGTTGATTTGGGTATGTGGCTATGTAAGGTATGTAATGTACTTTACGTATGGTATAAAAATCTTAATAACTAAAAGCAAAATTAAATAAAGCATCATGAACAACAACGACAACATTATTATGTTGAGAGCAAGTTGCACTTCTTGTTGCCAAAAAATGAAAAATATACGTTCTTATTACTTTTAGAGTCATACCTATGTAAATATGAAGTCAGTTCTTTTCAATTCAATTCATGCAGGTTCAAAAAATAATACAATACAAAAATCCATCATCCTTTCTTCATCTCGTAAACGTAGTTCTGTTAGGTTATTATCTTCTACTACTCTTATACATATCTTTATAGAATAGGTTACTATAATAATAATATAATGAATCATTATACAACGAACGACGCATGTACTACTGTACTTAAGTTCAATCTTCTCTATTATAATATAAAGTAATATGTATATGTATTATGTTCTATATTTTAAACTTATAAATATTATCTTACGAATCATTAGTTTCATAAACTATCTTTTTACTAAAAATTAATTATAAGCTATGGGTATTCACGTTTAGATTATTAAGACGACTACTACTGCTACAAATTAAATTCTGGTGAGGTGTGTTCAACAGGGAATAATAGTTGGGGTTGTTTTGTTTGTTTGTGTTGTAAAGAAACTTGAAGATTTTTTTTACTCGAGCAATTGAGTTGGCGAAGAAGGTCCGGAGATGCTCCCACTTCCAGTGGAAGAAGTGACGCTAGGAAGAAGTCCAAGTAGAGGATCAGAGCTCATCCGACGGGCTGGAGCGTGTTGATCTTGTCCGGCTTGTCCGTTATTCATCCCATTGTTTCCGTTGGCGACCAAGGTCAAACCGGGTGGAGAGCCAGTCTTGGCTGGGCGCATATGAATCTCGGGCCACATGTTACTTCCGTTAACAGATTCCAAAGTGGGAGACTCGCCGAGTCCCTCATCCCGATCAAAGCTTCCCCAGAGGGAACTGCCAACACTGACGCTGTTTGCATTAGTGGCAGCGAACAGATCCGACAATTTGGTTTGGGAGCCGCCAATGCTGTTGGGGCCACTGCCGCAGAACAAGTATGAGTCTTCTGAACGAGATGAGGACATGATTTGATTCTGAGTAGCAGTGTCCATGATGGAGAAGCCCAAGTCGGTGAGTTGCTGATGATGATTATTGTGTTGGCTATTGTTATGTTGGTTGTTAGCTTGGGTGTGATGATGGTGGGCGTAGATACTGCTCACTTGGTTGTTGGCATTGCTCGTGTTGACATTGTTGAGATTTGAAGAGAAGCCGTTGAGAGAAGAGAGCGAGGAGAGACTGCCGCCGCCGCTGCTGCTGGAGCCTACGGAGCCCGCATTGTTTCCGTTTGGTGGATTTGGAATAGCCTGATTGAGTCCAAGTCCAGAGACGCTGGACAAACTGCTGCTGAGCGAGTTGATACAATTAGCACCGAGTCCAATGCCCAGGCTCAAGCCTTCCAGTCCGAGACCGCTGATTCCATTCTTGTAGAGACTGGCCAACAATTCGTTCTGAGTCGCCAATTCATCCT
Source organism: Tomocerus mixtus (assembly GCA_034694165.1). Taxonomy (NCBI): domain Eukaryota; kingdom Metazoa; phylum Arthropoda; class Collembola; order Entomobryomorpha; family Tomoceridae; genus Tomocerus; species Tomocerus mixtus. The sequence continues at coordinate 11,278 of JAQFYC010001935.1, read as the reverse complement.
GACTGAGACCGTTCGGGCTCTGATTATCAAGAGGCAAGCTGCCGGTTCTGATGGCAATGTGAGCCTCGATCTCTCGCTTTGCCATTTGCACATTGTCAGGGAGCCCAGTCACCTCAAACACGGGGTCTTTGTCTCGTGACGGCGTCACGATGTATGTGTGCGTCTGTTGCTGAATGCGTTTGATCGTTGCACCTTTCGGGCCAACTACGAGACCAACCACACGGTATGGAACTCTCACCTGGATGGTAACTTGCCCTGGCACCGGGGCAGGAGCACAAGTCGGTCCTCCAGTTCCTGAACCGCCCTTGCGAGATGCCCGGATTTGAGAAAAGTGTTCAGCAGCTGACAGAATCTCACGCTTGGCCAATGCCACATCTTCCTTTCGTCCAGTTACAACAAAAACTGGCTCTTCACCGCGCACTGGAGTCTTAATGTACGTGTTTGTCTTGGCTCTCAATGCCTTTATCTTGCAACCTGTAATTATCAAAAATACTCAGTTAGTTTATTTGCACATTCATATTCACATACATTATATAATCCTTATTATCATCAATACTTATCTATACATAAAACATGCAATGTTGGTTACGCATTACTATTTCATCTCTGTCTCACTTTTATTCAGCGCCAACCTAGCCACCAGACCAGACCAAAACTTCTACTCAACACTCGTAATGTATTATCAATAAAACATCTACAACCTACAACTCACAATCTGCTTCTCACAGTCTACACCTTCAGGCACACTCTAAAATATTATACAATACGATCAGCCTACCATATACCTACATATTTCTCCTGGATTCGTTCGTACCTACGCAAAAACGCTATTTTTTCTATGGCAAATCAGGTATTCGTCCAAAAGTGCAAGTACACACTACACACATGTGTAGAATTTATATTACCTATACACACACACACATATGCTCTCCTTTTAGTTTAATTTGAATTCAAGTTAAAGAATAGACTGAGGCAAGGTAAACGAGGAAACTCCACTCACGTAGGTTAGGGTTGAACAAAATTGCTAACCGTCTAGTTTCTATTCCCTTTGTCTTTCTTGGTTACTGCTGACTCTGACATTGCCAACCAGCCAGGCCAGAACCACAGACATAGTTACAAGAAGAGGGGATATAATTTTACTTTCTTTTGTTCTCATAAGCAAGAAGGATTACTCATATAAATTCGTACCTTATCTTACATAAAGTATAGCAGGAAAGAGCAACCCATCCAACTGCTTTGCCTACTAACCAACCCTGCTGTTTTTTTCTGCCTTTTTATTAAACCTTACATAGAAATTGACCACTTTCCTGTTTCAGTCCATTATATCATATCAAATTGCATACGAATTCCAACAATTGAAGACACTTATGTAAAAAACGCCTTCACCTTTACCTTACATTATCTGCACAATACAACAAACTCTACTATTACGTACCTTCTTTAATCAACTCAAACTAAATTCTCAAAACAAACGCATCATCGCCCTATAATTCCTCTTAAAGCATTTTTTCAAGAATATTCCCAGACTTACATGATATGCATAATACCTAAAAGTAGTTTGTTACCTAATCATCTTGCTAATACTGGGAATATATGATGGTAATATATGAGAATAAAATATTTCTGTCTATCGCAATACAAAGTGCATTCTTTATTCCTCTTATGATCATACTATAGACAATTCATCCCTATTCAATATACTAGAATAACGAAACACAAAGAATGTTCATCTCCAAGTTTAAGTTAACAGACAGGACACATGCAACATATCATCATCGAGATGAACACGAATTCTGCACGAGTAAATGTGAAATGTAATTGTATATACGTACATGTTTTTGTGTTAAATGCAAAGCAAGTCCGTCAGCCAACCACAAAAAAATGCTAATACCTCCACCACCACAAAGATTAAGAAAAGAAACATCTCTACAACTTGTGTTTGTGCTTTGCTTCATGCCAAAAATTGCCACCTAAAATTAGAAGTTAAGCGGATCAGTTGTTTAGCTCCTTCGTTTCGTTCGACTCGATTCTGTTTTATATTCATGCATCATAGTACAATCACAATATGCATTGCATTTATATAAAGAGTCTACATCCAAGATATCCTTAAATCCCTATTATCAGCCATTCGAATTTCGATTCCAAATAAAACAACACACATTTACTTGCAAGTTGCAAGTGAAAAACAGCAGTTCACTACAGAAGGTTGTAGGTATATAGTGTTTTTATGCAACTCCAAATCTTATCCTGCAAAAACATTGAATCTAGTCAGTATAGAAGATAAAGAAATGTTACAGATATACTTACATATACACAAATACATTGTGTAGCAGAAGTGGAGTGGAGTAGACGAAATTAAACATGATTGCTACCTAAGATCAAATATAATAGTAGAGACAGATACACAGATAGGAGATGCTGGCAATTTTAAATTCGTAAAAACAGGAGAGTGAAAGAGTATTCTTCTTTTGCCTCCACTAACTCCACTTAAATATTTTGCTTTGCTCCGTTTACCAGTGCAATGCACAGAAAACCTACAGAGGAGAGTGATAGTGATATCATCAGAATCCCACTTAGCAACAAAAATAACATTTGTAGACATACTGAAGAGGATAAAGCAGAAGAGAGCATTACAAAGTTGTAGTAGCATAAGCATAGCGTGCAACTGAAACACACTTAACAATAACAGACTGTCTCGTACTCAACTTGCAATCTATCTATATAAATGAACATACAGATACTCTCCACAAAAGTACTATATAGATTGTAGCTTAGCTGGAGCGCGAACAAGGAGTATATATAGAACGGATACTTATGTAGGATACCCTACAGACAAATAACAAGAGCCAAAGCCAGGCCAGGCCAGCCACATCATCCATTTCATCTGACATTGGAAAAGAACATCAGGCTAGTGAACTAAACTAAGGTAGTCGGCCGATTCTCCCCATTCTACATATTTTATAGGAACTTTTTATGACTAACTTAACTACAATATATTATGTAGCTACAATTTACATTACACCTAGTAGGTAGGCAGTAGGCAGTAGATAGTAGATACCTACGTCTGAAACTCGGAACGCTGAACACTGAACGAGTTATCCAGTCAGCGAACGAAACCAACTTTTTTAGTTGCATTAGCAAAACAGCTTATTATGTTATGTGTAGGTATATTATAATCATCTTGATCATATAGCAGATTAGCCATATATATGCTAGGCCAGGTACCATCCTCTTTTAGAATATTATAATACTTGGCCATTTTTCCAGTCCACACTAAGATCATCACTGTACTCTACTGATATAATAAATTGCACATTATTCAACACATTAACAAACCTAAGTAACTATCTGTGTACCTGTCCATAGCATATCCAGCCAGAATGACATGTACATATTACATATATAATTATTAGTACATAAGCGTATTCTATTACAGTACAGTATTTAATATGTAGTCGTAGTGTATGCAAGAGAGTTAGTGAACAGACATTACATTGCAAATTACATGAGCACAAATCCCAATGAATCACATGCAATTCACACTAACAAACAAAACTCCTATATACGATTCTTGTTTGTTTGCATAACATTTTTATCATCGTCTTTTACGTAGTAGTTGCTATGCTATATAATATAGTAGTTGAGTTTTGAGTGTTCCAGTGGAAACCAGACGTTCAGTTCATTATCATTTCCTTTCCATATAATAAGATAAAAATAAAAGCCATAATCGTGATTACCATTATCATTCAACTCTTAGTACATATTATATAAAAATTTATCGCATTAATCACATGCACCATATATCTGTACTTACTTAACTGACTATTTATTTGTATGATGCACATGTTAATGTTCATGAATGGAAAATGCCACGAAATTCCTTCATAATACTTATGAATACAATAATAACGTATTCTTTCCCATCCCTTCCAACATCTCAAATAAAATCTCAACCTTCCGTTTAAAAGAAACCTTTCATACTTAAATGTACCTGTCATTGCGTATTTTTAATTCGCTAGCAATGCAATTTGCAAAAAGTACAAAAGTAGAGCTCAACGTTTATTCTACTGATAGCAACTATAAACAATCCAGAGAAATGTTCTTTACATAACTAGAGGATTTAATATTTATGCCTAATTAGTTTTTATTATCCTACATACACAACATTTATCTGAATTCTATCAGTCATCCAACTCTAATGTTAGTTCAACTAACTTTTGTATTTAGCACATTGCATGGTGATGTAATTCTCACAGAACGGACATAAATATATTCTCTGACAATGAATACCTAGAATATGTACTAGGAGATAGAAATCATTCTCACGTATAGTTGACTAGTTGACTTCCTAAGCTTTTAACTGATAATGATACAATTATTACATGATAAATAAAATCATGTGCATTCCTATAGGAAAATCCTGTACGTACATAATACCTAATGTACTGCATTTACAATGATATAAATTAGTCCAAGTGTAAGTACTTACATAATGTTACATAGGTACAACTTATCTATAAAAGACAGTGCCATCAACGTGTAATAGGATGTAATATGTACAAAATAATACCAAAACCTTTTACTTCAAAGTCTAAACCCTAAACAACGCAGAATCCTATTTATGAGTGAATTTAATTTGCCCACAAAGTCAGTTGCTTGTGCAGTGTCTATAGTGGCAACATTTCTTGGCTTGGCTTCAGTCACAGTCAGCCACTGATAGTCATCGCTAGAAATAAATGGATATCTACATACATAGTGAGTGTGAGAACAAAAGTGATGAACAAAGTCCATCCATCCCAATCATCTAACCGCGTAGAGCATCTATTATACAATACATATCTGTATAACAACCCTTTTGGCCCATTTCTTCGATGTATAACAATTTACTGATACATAATATATAAAACTTTGATTCTGTTACAATAACAATCAAATGCCTATACTATACTCTACTCTCACTGAATGAACTTCCCTTTTAATAAATTCCAAATATTTGCACACCTAGCCAAAAACCAAAGTCAAGCCAACGCATTTCACCTTCATAAAATATTCGCATGATGATGGCAGAGACGTTTATAAGGTTCAGCGAATTAAATTAATGTTACAGTAGACAGTAGTACACGTACAATACTGTTTGACTGATTGTATAATAATTATAATTGTCAAGTTAGCACGCGTTCCATTCCTCTAATATTTATTTAGCATTAACTTACGCATAGAGTAGAATACCCAATGGGCAACTAGCAGGCAATTAAAATGGAGAGACAGAGTAGACAGCTTAGCTTATCTTTGCATATCGTTCCTAACAATAAGGCATTAGTAGAAGATCTATAATGTATTTAAGTAATTGACATCACAATCCACGCCAAGCCAATGGTATGTAATAGTAAACACTAACTAAACACACACATAGAAATAAAAGACCTAGAGAATAGTTAGTCCTTGTAAAAGTAAAACATACAAATTACAACCTCCGTTTGCAATTATTAAACACACTACCATATAACCTCATCGACTTGGACATAACCATCAAACACGCAACTAATTGTCGGTAATGTACTATTTGTCATGTAAATAATGTGCTTGTACCTAAAACTTTTCTGGATACAATACTAGTAGACACCCCATGCACTTTAAGCATAGTACTAAGTAATAACTTGTAATTCATTTACTTAGATGTGTACTATGTCGACTCATGGAAGGTATATTATGTAAAACATGACAAGATGTGTATACACCAAATAATAGATGTAAACAATTCAGTACTGATTTACGAACGTTGGATCTTATAGGCATCGACACAGAATGTAAGCTAACTCTGACTCATAACAGGAGTAAAAACGTAATTTAATTTAATTCTATGCACTACTTGCTTCTGCCCCCGCAAATATGGAATTATTGGAATGAATATGATATCAACCTACGTGAAATTAATGTAATTCAATGAGTAGCTACATATATTTATTATGCATACAGAAATGAGGCAGCTTATTCTAAAAATACGACAAATTCAAAGACTAATACTTATCTACGACAAACACAGGTAAGTAGGTAATCTGGTATCTTTACTGAAATTACAGAACATCTATTCAAATTCAAGCCACGTAAGTTCTCAGGTACCTACAACTAAATATCTACAAATAATATGACTAATTCCGTATCATTACATCCAAACCGAAGCAAACAGGAAACTTAGGAAAGCGAAGCTTAACAATAAATGAGGTGATTGTCTAGGATTACACAAATATGATACCTATACTATGCTAAATACATGTAGCAGTTGCAGTTGTTCTGTTCTGACAACACAATGCAAATAGGATTGACGATATTTGAATTCGTTTTGCATCTGCTCTGCTACCTGCATGCAATTTCCCACTGCTTAGCTATACAGCTGATACTTCCACTATACAACAGTAATACTGTTGTATTTATGCAAGTATAAAAAGTACACCAGTCTTCTCGTTTTCACATAAATATATTGAAATCTGCAAACGTACTATATAATTATAACTATACGCTAATACTACTTATCTGCTGATAATATACTAAGTGCACTACTGCGTTGTCATTTTCGTCATCACGTCATCAGAAGAGAACTTTTATTCCTGAGTAAGTATAGTTTCCTTGCAATGAAGCACAACACAAAATTATCAGTCGACAGCACTATATTTCCCTTATCGCCCTTATCTGCCATAGTTACTCATGTCATAATACAATATTTGCATTTGCCTACCTAGTTTCCATTCTAAACTTTGTATCTAAATCTAAATTCTAAACTCGAACATCAAACTGCCATTCCCAAATCGAACAAAATTGAACTGAAGTCAAATGCATTGAAGTGAAGTCAGATGAAGAGCTTGAATTGACTTGAAGCGACACGACCCATAGCTAACGTATAGAATGACCTCAACCTCAAACAAAATCATCATCATCATACTTTTCCTTTGTTTCCTTTCGTTTATTTTATCGGGACCCCACCAAAAGTCATCCATCCGTTCTAAAACAAAAGCGACAGTAATATTCCTTATATAACAGAACACTGCTATGTATAATCATAATGTCTATGTCATTTATCTCACCAGAACATCACAATCAAATTCATCGTCAACCGTGGCATGGTGTACTTAAAAAACAGCTCAATCTATTTAGACCTCACTCACTAAATAACAATCTACATCTGTTAGCACTGCGCTGCTGAGGTTCTAATAATTCTATCTTTGTCCTTAGCACTACGAAACTACGATAAGAAGACTACCTACATATTTAGTCATCTATGCAGCATCAAGGCATGACAAAACAGGCAACTCACAATTAAAAAACACCAAATCACTCTAACTTGTCGTCAGGCAAGTCAAGTCAAGTCATCCAGTCTTACACATTCAGATTTTTGTTGAGTGTTGCAATATAAAAATACATTAGTACAGCAAACCCATAAGCTATGTAGTATGCATGTACAAAATGTACAAGTTCCGCAGCGAGAGGCGAGAGCGAGGGTGTATGTACTTAGTAACCTAACCTTATAACTTGTACTAAATAAATATCAGCAAAGAAACTAATAATAGCGTAGGTCCTCATCTGCATCCACATTAAAAACAGACAGACACAGATGAGATGACATCATAGTTACAGATGACAGACAGCTAGACAACAAGATAGCAAATCTGGGATTGCATACATACATTATATAAAAATGCAAACTGTAACTATGCATTCAAACGGAACAAACTATCCTACTGTTTATGTTGTCTTGTCTGCAAACCTATATTATCTGCATCACAAATTACAATATTGACAATGAGCTAGCAAAGATCAAGCTAGGAGGGGGCACAAGGCAAGGGCGTTATCTAACCATAAGTAAATATATTTAATGCAGTTCACAGATATTCTAGACGTTTAAAATATGAACTTTTGTCTACACTATAAATTTTGAACTGTTATAATATAATGTATTAGTTATAGGTAAGATATTATGAACTTTGTTTGGATTCAATCGATAATTGGATTGGATAGAAGGTACCGTACTGATAATTTTCTTTCCTTTACCATTATAATTAATTCCTAACTTTTATTACGTAGGTTGAACAAGATAACTGCATTGTTTTAGTATCCTAATGTACTGTACTACTCTTTGATATGCATGATCAGATCAATACTGAGAATGAGATTGAATATAGAAGATATTATCTAAATGAATGTAAATTCAATTCAACTGGACAAGACAAACTGCTGAAATTACCATTTCTAGAATTTTGCAGTTATTCCTAAGTAATTCTAAGGCAAAGGTTTGTATGCTAATGCAAAATAACTGTTGTTTTCCGTATAAAGTATGAGAAAAAATCGCTTTTCCTTTCATTAACGTTTTTCCTCTATTTTTTGCTGCTGCTACCTACATATACATATATTTATTAATCTATTCATCCAATACCAAAACAAAATAATTATTTACAGTGACCACAATGCTGAAGTTTACCTACAGTAAATTAAAGGCTTAATGTCCAATGATTAGTTATACCCAAGTATTTACAAGACTGTTGGCCTGTTGGATATAATTACAGTGTTATGTGTGTATCAGTTTCTTATTCTTACACTGTGTACACTACTGTACTCACCTTTTATCATTTAAAAATGATAAATGTACAACATGTATTTACATTTTACGTTTCCTTGCTTTTCTTTGAAATTGCATGTATAAAAGAACTTATGTGCTGTACTCAGCATGTAATGAATACATAAACACATAAAATATTCTTTGTGCTCACATCACACTATAGCAGCATTGTACATTGTACTGAAGTAGAGAACTAGCCGTTTGATTAGCACTTTGGCCCTGAGTTCCCTCTCCGTCCTACGCTGATCCTTCTTTTCTCATCATAATATCGTTTAGTTCTATAATATTATAATACCTAAAGTCTAAAGTAGCCTCCTACTCCATTAGAGACCATTACGACATTACTTACACACTCATATTTTACAATTACAAGCCAATGAATGTTATAGAGGTAACTTTGCAATAGGTATACAAATAAAGCGCACTACCTTTTGCTTTGCTAATGTAAACTGCAATGTACCTACTACTACTATACCTACTTAAACCAAACCACAATACTTACTTAACAATAAGCCCATATACAAAATATAGTCAGAAAGAAAGATAAAACTGATCGTTCCTTCTTCTCACAGTTTTACCATGATTATTTAGCGTGCATTGTATATAGTAGATAGCATCGTATATTAAGTGTATGCTTTAGAGATTATTACAAGACTGTCAATAACGATCTATCATGTAGGTGTAGGTGTGCGGTAGTATTATGTAAATGAACCGTGGTATGGCATGGCATGCTATGGTATAGCGTATCATTTAGTATATCATACTTGTCTGGATACTAATTCTGAACTCAAGTGCACCAAACAAGGATTTTAGCAGCTAAAGCTAATATTATTCTCATCGTAAAAATAATTATACATGTAGGTACAGCATAGTTAAAGCTAATAACACATTCGGAATATCTATTATACCTACCTACTACCTATAGACAGCCATTTATAGACAACTTGTTATCTTATTGTGTAATTATTACTATTGTTGTTCTTGTTAATATACTTACTACTTACTTGCCATTTCCATTCTCTCAACAATTAATGTTCATGTTCAGAACACATAATATTTAACAGATGCAATGCTAAATGTTAATGGTATGGTATACAAATAATAGTACTGTACTGTATGCACTTGATTTGCGCAACTAAAACTAAACGACATTCACATCATCTCAACAACTCACAATCGCTATCCTATCGTATCACCCACGACAAAACTACGGCGACGATGATGAAGGCTTGTAAATAATCCTCAAACAAAACCATTCATGAAGCAATCGTCATTTCCGTCCTGTTCTGTGGCAACGCTACCAAAACCAAAGTTAGCATTAGCTTCCTTCTCTCTTCATTAAAACATCCTTGGATTCAGCATTTGCTCATTTCACTGATAATCGTATGCTTATAGACTTATACATACCACACATACATTCAATACATTATTAATAAATATTCTCTTCCCTATTATATTACATGAACACAACAAATGACTTGTATTATTACTATTACTAAATATTCCTTTCCTTTAGGTATCTATATTAACAGTAGCACTATTGCTACTTACGCTAGCTACAGTTAGCATCACATTACATGCCTAATTGTTCGGCAATGCAAAACAATAGTGACAGTACAATACAAATATCTATCTAAGTACATTCAATAAACAAAAATATACACATGTACTTTACTACCTAATAGTATGTAAGACCAAAAGTAATAAAATGCTTCCTTCTTACTAACTAGCATTACCTCATTGTTAAATCAGTTAAGGCTAAAAATAATATGTTGTTATTGGTATTATTTTATTTTACTCGCTTACTTACTATTATTGTACCTAATAAATGTGTTATGCGTTTACGACAATCTAGTATTCAAAATATATGTAATACCCACATTGCATTGACCATACCATACCACTGTGGAAGGTTCTTTCTTTCATAAAGTAAATAACATCCTATTATTTTATTACTATACAAAAATTCGAATCAATACACATAGTGTACAGTGTACACTAGCTTATTCCAAATGTACAATGGCAGCAATTATTTGTATTACTGTCTCGCATGCTTCCATACTTTAGCTAACACTGCATTACATAGTTACTTCGTTTCGTTCATTCCACTCCTCTTCTCCAATCGATAATTGCTGCACGAGGGAAGGAGCAGGGCTAAGCTGAGCTGTGCAAAATCTTGTTTATACTTACAACTCTTACAACAATGGACACGTAAGCATTTGTGTGTTACACGAGTATTAATAATCTTATCGTAAGTGAATGCTAAACGGAACGTAAGCACAAACATCAATTGAAATGGAATTTTATGTAATTTGAGAAGTAAATGGCTCGTGTAAGTTACAAGGCAAGGCTCTCGCATAAGTGCATTGCAATCGCATAGCAGTATTAGCATTGTTGCAATAAGTAAATATAAGTGAGGGATTGATGTGACCTTTAGTGTATCTAAGTTGACAGCATAAAATATAATTTCCTCAATTCCAATACTAATAGTATATACAAATACAGATACTACATCTTTTCATCCTCATCAATGCAAAAGAAATGTAAGCACGAAAGAGAAACCAAGATAATACTACTACTACATAGTATGTACTTAGAAATAATGCCAATAACGCAACTCAACTGCTAGTGAAGACATGAAGTAGAAATACTGCGCAATTATGTAGACAG
>JAQFYC010001934.1:0-29408 GCA_034694165.1 Tomocerus mixtus | reverse complement strand
CAAGATCGGATCGGATCGGATCGGATCGGTATACAGGTCGATCTTTGGGATCGGAGATCGCCAAAGTTCCATGTGTGGGGGCGAGGCGTGCAAAATGTGGTTTCGAGCTGATGCGGGTCGGAAAGCCGGATGCCCTCCTCTAGAACCCAGTACCTACTACTTCTTTCTTTTAAGGGCATACAATCTGTTGTAATGGCATAGTAAAAATCTCCTAGTGCCTAGTGATATAATGCCAAGTTACCAAGTTTCGAATTCAGCAACTGATAACTATTTCAATACAGACGTCACGCTATTAAGTATTATTAATAATTTCTCCAATACCTGCATAAATGAAAGTTCCATTCTGAGTAGTGTAACGAACATAAAAACGAGAAGCACCCGACCAGTAAGTTGAAGATATGTTTTTGGCTTATTATCGCCTAAAAAATTTAAAAATCAGAAATAACAAAACAATGCCAATCATCAATAAACTTTCCCATTATTGGGAATTGGGAAACAAAAAACATTTGGTGATTTTACATATTTCTGTATATATAATTTATCTATCCTTACCCAAAGAAGGTACACCAGCTAAAATGCTTTTTGCTTCTACTCTACTTTCTGCAAGCACCAGTAAGAGAGCACCAATAAGAGCCAAGTTTCTCATTAAGAACTGGAAATCCCACAATATGCTATACGCCAGAGTCTGAAAGTATTACAATTTTAATTGTGTTAAGAGTTACACTGCAGTACATACAATAGGAATTCACCGATACGTCGACAATGCACTATTAAGTGCCATGTTTTATTATTCATTTATTTCCATTTTGGTTTTAAGCCCATTAACAGTGATACTTACTTGGAGAACTACGATGAAAAACAGGACTCCGCATGCAATTTCAACTCTAAATCTCCATAAGACCATGACGCAGCCCCCCAATTGTCCTAGCACATAAACAAAAATTATGTACCAAGCCATACAATAATTACACGAAGAAGGTAAATGCTTAAAAAACTTCCATCCATACGCATACCAACTAAATTGATGAAAACGAAGAGAGTTGCTACGAAGTATCCACAACCCCAGGAAGCATCCATGTAGTCCCGTTGTTCAGACCATTGCATATACATCCGAATTCCATCTTCCAGAAACGTAGATATTAAGCAGAGGCGAGCAACATGGGGTAACACATGTTTGGAGCGTCTTAAAATCTGTGATTAAACCAATTTCCATAATAATGAGAGATTACCATCACTTATACAATGAAATGAGCTTCAAATTAATAAGTATAGACAGACAACAGATAATTAATAATACTGTTCTGTATAGCTACAAAATATAGTATGTAAATTATTGCATAAAATATTATGTTCAAGGTGGTAGATTCGGGAAAACGAATTTATTGCCACTTGCGTTAATTGTTTGTACGAAAAAGAATTTAAAAAAATACAATTTTGCAGCAATATGTTAATAAAAATTTGCACAAATCCGCAAGCAATAAAGCAATATCATAGTATTTAGCAATCTAAAAATAGTAATGTTATTATATTATTAGTCTCGATAACTAAACACTAAATAGGCACATACGTGTTACTATTTAGTTACTATTATTATATGGGTTTGGGAAGTATTTATTACAAAACAATAATAACTAATAATAATAAATAAAGTGGTTTGACCGCTGGTGATCTTACCTGATCTGCAACATCTTCTGCTTTGGCCAGAAGTTCTTCTTTGGCCACCATATTTTACGGGAGTTTTAATGCCTTAAATATGTTTGCCTTACTATACACAGTTGAAAATCTAAGTACTACGTGTTGTTGACCTCTGTACTGTTTTGAATAAGAATAAGTAAATAATTTAGTATTAAATGAATAAAAATTTTGATTAAATGAAATGCGTGTGAAGTGAAGAAAAGAAGAAGGTTACTAAATAAATAGCAAAACTAGTTCTTCTGCAGATGTTTGCTTCTTCTTTCACTATCTCTACAAAACTCTCTCACTTTTCGTCGTATCTCATGATATAGAATGACCAGCAGCGCAGCGACCACTCACTTACACGTAGTAAGCTAAAGTTCCTCAACAACCAACAACACGTAATTTTCTAATGCAAAGGCAACGCAACACAAACCAACTCGCTTTTGCTCGACTCGCTGATTTTGTGACATGCATTGATTGTAGTGTTTGTATTGTATTGTAGTAATAATAATCTATATATTATTATGGAAGTCAAGTCGTGTCATATAAGAATATCTTATAGTTTGATACTTTGATGGAGACAGACTGGTCTTCTGTATACATACATGTCATGTGTGTGTGGGTGGACCGTGGACGGTGGACAACTAGCTGACTGGCTCTTTTATTCTGTAGATGTGGCAAATTCCATTTTCTCCACCTGTTGGAATACCTATTCTTGTCCTCTCTTCACTATCAAGGCAACTAGAGGGCTCCCAACACTCACAATCTTTTATTAAATTAGAATTCAATGAGATTTATTTAAGTCTCAAACCTGTCAAATAACAATCCAGTACTAATTCCGTATTCCGTGATACCGTGTGCCGTGTATTGATCTGTGATCTCCCATTATTGCTAAACACGGAGAATGCAGCTATAAGTTCCTAACTACCACGGAAGTAGATATTTCAAAATTCGATCGAAAATTTTTATGTGAATGATGGATCTGCCCGTGTGTACTTAGTTCTAGTACTTACATACTATAGTATGTATGCACTACATAAATATCCATATCATGTTGACCAAAACGAATTAATACCTTTTACATGATCGTAGAGATCAGCACATGCATAATACCATTTTCGCAATACAATTATCCAGTTTTAAGTTAATATCATTGACTTTGATTGCTGTTTTAATTTGCAAAGATACGTGGTTCATTTACAATTAGTACAATATGCGTACTTCCTATTTATGCAGTGCATTACATTATACCCTTGCTTTTAAGTATGCATTTATGTTTGGGTACCATTTAACTCGACAATGTAGTTGAGGAAAATAACAATAAAAACTTGGAAATTGACAATTGTCAAACAAAATATCAAAAATGCTCAGTGTCACAAAGTTGTTCAATTCGTATCACATTAAACCAAATTTCCGATTCCACGACAATTACCCTCGGCGACAATTCCCCTCCGCCACATTGAAAACGTCTTTTCTGTACTTTTACTATGCATTCATAAATAAACTGTGGTAAACAAAAAACTGGCCTAAAATAACAGCAGTGCGTAATTCAAGTTCAGCTTGAAAACATTAATAAAGGTCAACAGCCCCAAATACAGATAAGAGAACGAAGTATGTTGACAATGATAATCGAGTAAAGATAACCATTGACGGGTATGATAGTGGTGTGCGCTATACTGAGGACCATCTAATAGGAATAGCATACACAGATTTGATATATGTAAATTACATTGTTTATATACCTTGTAACTTTTAAACGGTTCAACATTGTTGAATTGTGTTAACGGAATTCAATACAAGGATAAATTCTACGTTCTCACAGTGCGCCAACTTATTGGGGCAGTGTGATACGGACCAAATACGGACTATATTATGTGGGGCAATTTGAGATTTGACCAAAAACGGACTGTATGATGTAGGGCGCTGTGAGATCCGACTAAATAAGTCTTCGCTGGTCATTTATAGTGGTTAGTATCCAGTTTATTTTTTTTACTATTCATACGCAAACGGCTGGTGATTGATTGAGTTCTGTAGTTACCTGTTTTAGTATGTGAGTTATTTATTTGCAATTGCTATTTTGTAATATGTACAGCATACTGAAGTCTGTATTCTAATGCGGATGTGATTTCAGAGACACATGAGTAAAACCAAGTATCAAGTATGTTAGTTACTATTTTATTTTTAGTAATGACCGTGGGGGACGATGTTTTTGCGTGCATTTAATACGGATTTCATTTCGTATGAATAAATGGATGGTCTAATTTTGTCCCTCGAATAAAGCTGAACAATTACTAGACTGCAATTATATATTTTATGCTTAAATACTACTAATTTTTTAATACTTTAATAAATCTTTAATTCGTGAGATATATTATAAGATGACATATATCATATAAGTATTACTTTTATATAAAATGTGTGAATGAATGTGGTCCGGTTTTGGTATGGTTTTATTGCCAAAAATGATTAACTCTTTTACAACCTATAGTGGACAGGGGAAAAGGGACTAAGGTTTTAAGTAAGCCCTTTGAGTCCAGCGAAGGCCATATTGCCATTTGCGGAAAAGAAACTTAGAGTCAGAAGTTGAGAGTTGAGACGAAAGAACAAAAGTGGCGATTGAAGTTTCTCTATTGCATAAAATAATGCCCATGCCAATACCATATATGTGGTATCATGCAAAAGTAGATAGATATCTGTATAACTACGCTTATGTATACAGGTACTTCCCATTCAATGCTGTATACTGACTAAACTACTACTAGTATAAATACAAATACTTAGAGTCTATTCCATTCTCCACTGCCACTAAGATTTGGCTAAATTGCTGCTAGTTGGAGTTACCTTGCTTCAGGTGTGTTTAACATGATATTATATTATGAATACTTTCCATATACACTATAGATGCTTACTATATGATATGTATAATGATAACATAGTTAAATAGTATAACTAAATGGTCAAGTAAGGTGAGTGTATTAATAAAGCCAAGTTCTTGATCTTAATGTAGTTATGTATAGAGACTTGAGGGTTGCTGTAAATCTTGTTTGTAGTATTTGGCAGAGTCGAGAATTGCTGTTGTGTGAGAATTTAGCATTGGAGTGTACATAGAGAGTAGTCGTAGTGGTGTGTTATGTGGTGGGGAGTTGTGTGTTTGTAAGACACTTGCCTATAAGTAAGAGGGTCGGTTCGCTGGTCGGTTCCCGATGTGCTCTGCTGGTCGTGGCTCTCTTCTCGTCACTCACTCCTTCATTCAGTCCTCTCTGAGCATTCCAAGTAGGAGCATGTCGGCTTCTTCGTGCACAATTGGGCTTATCCCCATGTGTGTGCTCCGTTTGCCTTTCTCCAACAAATCCGAAACTCTCAACCAGAAACTTACAACAGTTTTCCCACAGTGGCATTCCCCATCCCAACAACGCCAACTCCTTGTCAATACTTACCCTCTTCTGCAACAATAGAATTGACTAAATATTAGAGTGCTGAGGAGTGAGTGTCTAAAGACAAGTACACAGTGTCTAATACTAAATACTACACCTTAGCTACTAATAGTACATTTGCTTTCGTTTATTGTTGTACTTTTTACTATTTATTACTCCAATAGTAACCATTGTGCATATACCTCTGCAAAGAACTACTTTCTTACGATTGCATTCCATACATTATACATTGGAGAATAAATACGGACAGCTTTATAGATGTACACTTGTGTAGGGTAAGCCGAAGAGCATTTGGCTTGAGACGCAAAGAGTCAAGTGAAATCCTGGAGGAGCGTCACTTTCTAGCTCTCTAACTGCTCCCTCTCTTCATATAGAAATCTCCAGAGGTCCATGAGCAGAGGCGGAAGAGAAAAGTTGTCACCGTCAAGACAGAAAGAATACAAAACTTTTCATTCGGCCAACACGATAGATTAGGAGAGAAACCTGCATTCTACGTATACATACTATATAGTATTCTCTATATCATCATTCCCTAATAGTAGTAAAGTGTTTATACTGGACAGGACAGCATAACCCATTCATTTCCCAGTTATCTGTATGTGCACACAATCCTTTATTTATTTACAACGACAACAGGGCCACTGTTATGTGCATACTTACAAAAATTAGCTATATTTGCAAATCAACCCTTTGTAATTGTCCATTCTAATTATCGCACGCAGATTACAAGCTTTAAACAAATCATTCCGACACAGTTTCTTGTAAAGTAGTATTTATATCTGTTACAGACAATATGAGCTTCTTTATTACTTAAACAGATAAAAATGAAATAACTGTTCACGTGATCCGAATGACCATAGTTTTACAAAAACGAATCTATTTACGCAAGTTGGGCTGTCTATTTTGCTACTGTACTTACGACCTGTATGCACACTTGAGATCGTTTAATATTAACTTTCTTGTGCTGCATTAGTGCTTAAGGAGCAGGTCTAAAAAGTTTGCAGATGTTATGGGATTGCAGATTGAATTGACATAAGTAGTGATTGTGAAATTCCATACTTTTGTGCAAAAGCGACGTGCGGACTGATTCCAGATGACTTAACTGTCGTCCCCACTCGTGTTCGTCGATTCCTGTTTTTTGTCTTTTGCTCTGATCTATTTGTGCCATTAGGAGAGCAGTGCTGACAATATTCCGTAATTCTTTATTGATTTGATCAAATGCCAATTTTGTTTCGTTGGGTGAAAAACAGAGCAGACAGGCTAAGTGAAGTTGCATGCAACTGAAACAGAGACTCGAGCTTTATAGGCAGGAAAAAAGTGACCAACTAGCTATATACCTTATTCTTCGACTACGACATCATTCTATGTCCCTTATAAAAGTAAGTGTAGTAGTACTTGTTGTAACGAAGAGACTTGACGTAACATAACGTAACGTAACGTAACGTAACAGCCAAGTCAAGAGAAAAATACAAGAGTGAGAGCAATTGTCATTGAGTGAGTGCAATTTGTACAACTGTTTTTACTTATCAATTGCCTTAATAGCCAAACGGAGTGAGTCAAAGTCAATTCTTCAAAGCTAGGAATAACTAAGTACAAGTCCTACCAATACTACTGATACTACACATCTCAACAGAGCCAATCCAAGTGTTACGCAAGTTAATTTGGCATTTGGGCTTCATAGGCAACCTGAATTGGCAAAAAGGACTTTAGCCATTACGATAGCAGTGAATGAGTGAGCTATAGTTCTAAAGGCTGTATAGTGAGTGAGTGAATGAGTGAGGTGCAATTGGATTTCAAAGGAATAACGTGTTAAGTACGAAGCGAATTCTGCCACTACAACTACGACACCCCTTCGTACAATAGAATCGAGAGATTTAGTAACTGCAAGCAAAATATCCTTTATAAACCTACATTTCTTTTAACAGGTATGCTCTTGTCAAGTACATACATTCTTATTGGTATTCACTACTTGCTTGCTTGGTTTGATATGCATACATGAAAACTTAGATCATATTATTCCACCTAAGTATTTAGTATACTACGTACAAGACACATGCAGCACATAAGTATACAGTAATTCGCATACCACGTATATGTAGACTATAGGAACTACCATATGCATGCACAATGCACAGTACTATAAACTTAAACCAAACCATGTATGTACTATTTAGGTTTAGTTACAACTTTTACAAATCATTTCAGATCTCTCACTACGACTATTACTGTTGAGCACAATAATGTAAACTTTACTATACTATATAAGAAGTAGATACTAATAAGTTAATAAGTAATGCAAAATAGATGCCAACTAATGATAAGTTTACTCTTGTGGCCACACAATTGGTTACCTACGTGGAATGAAAACAGGTGCATCTACATATTATTGCTAACTACCTAAGTATAATACCATGTACCACCGATACGATGAACTGTGTCTTATATTATATTGTGTCTTATATATCTTATAGTGTAAGATATAATAAGCAAGAAGCATTGCTCTTTACTCCCATATTAATATGTGTTACATGCCCACAATATTCTTCAATCTCTAAGAACTGCATTCAATGTGTCCGCTATATATATGTAGTAAGTAGATGTGTATTGTGCAGCATAGATTGGCTTATTCATGTTATACGTACTCTAGTTGATATACTACATTAGACAAATGTGTTAAATGCTGTTTGTCGAGTTAGTTGAATGCTGCTGTGGTGTCAACCAGACCAGGATATGCGTCCACACCCAAAAACTGTGAAAATCATGCAATTCGTAACAATAATCCATGTTTTTCTAACTGTATCAACGACTGTGTCCCTGCACCCTTCTTTATTGACTTGTAATTAAAATATTATTATAATAGTTAACCGCAGTTAACGAGTGCAGCAGTTAACAACTTATTCATCGAGTTTCTTACACAGTATTGTTGGGCCAATCGTAGAAATGCCTTTCCATTCCCAATTTATATTTGATTACGATTAGATTTAAAAATGGATTCCCCAAAACAAGGTAAATATACTAGAATATAGTATTGATTTGTTTTCAAATGTCAATAACGTCATGTAAATGTAATGGTTCTTGCCAACCATGAGGCAGAGCCTTACTGTTTTGTACTGTGTATGATGTATGTATATGATGTATTGTATGTGTTATCGGCACATCAGTAATAGTAATAAGGCATTACCAGTAATCCCTAGACAGTAGACAATAACGGTAATGTTCCTAAAATTGCAGTTTTTGGGTCAAAACATTTATACGACAAATTCATAAATATCGAATTTACCAGTTTGGTTAAGCAGTTACCGGGGGGTCAGAAAACTGTGACCTCAACCCCTCTGTTATGAAAAATGGCCATTTTACAACCAGTTGAACTTTAAATTTTAAAGGACTGCAGTATCGCCATTTTTCATACATACATGACTGAGGTGACGCTTTTCTGTTTCCCGTTAACTGCTTAATCAAACTGGCAAATTCAATATTTATATTACCGATTTTACCGGTAACATATTTATTAGCTACAGACTACAGAGAGTATTGTAGTGTGAGGAGAGTTGGTAGTTTATGTAGGTCGGTTGTCTGCCTCGCAAAAGGGAAAAGTTCCGTATGGGACATTTGCTGTTATTAGTTTGTCCGAAACGGAGACATCCGTCGGAATTTATTTCTTTAGTTGCGAGTTGTGAGACAATTGTGCCGTGAACTTTTCCTCTCTCCTGTCTGCTTAGCTTTCCCTTCTCCCTCACTCACCACAACTAACATCTACAACTAACTATTATGTTTATGCAAAAATAGATAAGCTTAAGAATGACTTAACTTGCTTGGGTTGACTTTGTTATACTTTTTGCAGATAGATATATCATACAGATATTTTGTGCATGAGAGTCCTAACAATAAGGTACACCAAACGACGTTCTGAATATAGTAGAAAGTACTACTAGTGATTGGAAACTCGAAACCGCTGGAAACCCGAATCCGGAATGAACATATTGATTACAGTTCCTAAAATTGAAAATTTGGCTGTTTATTTTTTATTTGTCAACGATAGCCAATTACAAATAAGTTTTTTTTCGAATTCGATTGTTACTTACCGAGTTATTCCTCGGTAAAATATGCGGATAAAAATTTGAAATGTCCTTAATTCCAAGTTAGCTATGCATGCACGAGTACATTCAATTCATGCACCATTAAGGTACATGCACTACCTACAATATACGCAGTGCATAATATTTGGTTTGATAAAGCTGTTAGCTGGCCACTTTGAATATTATCACTTGGCTACAATGGGTTGTGTTGTGAAATATGTTGTTGACTTGGCTATGCATGTGTGTACAGCAAATGCATGGTGACAATAATAACAACACTGTTAGGATGTAATGTAATGGAATAATTTTGCTCAAGGGTGTGCTCCAGAGGATTGGTTGGCTGGCTGAAATCCACTCTCACTGAATGTAATCTTAGCGCCTTTGTCGTGGCTTTGTAAATGAGCTCTTCAGGTCGTTCAGCACCGGACAAGCGATTTCAGTTTTGGTCGCCCTGCCCGGGTCGAAAAATGAACGGGGGAAGGTACGAGGGTCTCTTTAGCACCCATGCCGTGGTTAGATCCGCACCTTACAGAAATCGCTTGTCCATTCAGCTCTGCTATCTAATAATGCCAGCTGGTGCTTCCTTAATTCATCCACACCTATTCCTACTATCTTGGCTAACTGGGATACAAACAGAAAAGAATTTGACTGGAGTTGCCTGGAGATGAGACGTAATAGTTTTTATGCTTCCCATACATTAGCACCAGGTTCCTAATTACTTAGATTTGAAACCTCACTCTACAGAAATTTCTGAGAACTTTGAAGTCTATTTGTTGTAGTTGATGTGCATAAAATAAAGATATGGAATATGGAAACGGGTGAGATGCGTTGAAATGAATGACTCACTCCCGCTCGGGAGTTCACCTAACCTCTAATAAGCAACCGAAAATTCTCCTGGAAGGAGAACGACTTTCTACTATCATTCTTTAATCTCTGCCTTTGTATTACTTCATGCACGAGCCTTCTGAGTTCAGGCCTCCAGCAGTGGACCTAAATACTCCAATACTCTCCAGCATGAGTGGGTATAGTACTACTCTCACAACCAAAAAGCTGAGGTATTTCTATTGATACAGCTACACCGGCAGTATCTACTATAGAGATACGTTGCTACAATAGATTATTATATCTGTACACATATTGTGTGTATGTATAGCTCCCCACTTACGAGTCTTAAGCCCCGGTTTGCATGTCGTCATGTCGCCTTAGATTGACTTCACTCCCTCTTCTGCACAATTTCCTTGAAGACTTCTTATTGTATTTTACTTTCCAAGATACTTTAGCTGATTACATAATATTAGCAGATTAAAACTTCTACATACATTTATTACATGCATACATACACGCACTATGGACTATGGAGTATTCAGGGAACACGGGAAGAGACTTTAGCTTCCGGGACTCTTTCCTACACTACATACTTACGTTAGTTACTTCTTTCTTTTGAGAGCCAACCAGCCCTCTTCTGTTCTGAGTATGTGTATGTATTATGTTTACTTTCCTTCTATGATATGCATTCCAAGTCACGAACTCAAAAGAGTTGCCCGTCTATATCTTTGCCCAACGACAATATCGAAATATACCTTAATGAGCTGCTAACTAATACTCGTACTTATGTAGTTTAGTCCTAGTCATTTGGAATGAACTCAAAGCCAAACTTCTAACTCACCTAGGCAAAAATGTTAACTAATACTGTAGTGTAGTGCATACATTCTTTCTTTTTATTACACATTTGCTACATTATCCAACTATTACATGAAATAAGTAGAATGTAGGTATAATACGAGTATTTGTTGCTAACTGAAAGAATTGTTATTCCCAAATATAATTCCTTGCCAATTTGTATTTTTTCTATTTACCAAATAGGGTGCCACAACTAATGCTACCTATGTGTTACATACATAGCACCAGATGAAGGAACATTTTTTATGAACTTAACAATGCATTTACGTATTTATAAGTCTCAGACTCATTGTTAGGATTGAGCATAATGTAAAACCAAACCACTTAACTTATTTTATTGTAAATAATATGATGACCTGGTGATGCGGCTTCTTTGCATGCATATAGGCGTACATATACTACGTAAAAGATTTGTGGCTTCATGGTTTGTATTCCAGTTAAATGGCGAGACTGTTTTCACATTATTTGGAGATGTATTTACATGCGACATAGGTGGCCACACATAACATCTTCCGTACAAGTAGAAATGTGACATGTCATGAGACACATAATAATGAGCAATATAATGTTTCTATAGGGAGATCCAACTGAATTTTACCGTTGTACAATATTTATTAAGTTGTGAAAAAACTTTACAGGAATGCTCTGTCCGCCAATCCTTCATAGAAATAACTTGTGAACTGTTTAGCCTTTTTAATCCTGTTTACAGAAGTCAACAGGTCAGATTCGAAGGACCGTGTATTTGGGACAATTCGACCCATCGGTTAATGAGCTGGGTTAACATTGCTGCTGTGTCAACTTGTGGAATAAATCTAATAGCATTTACATGCATAATGTTGCACTGCATTTTGTAGCTCAACATTTGTTATATCCGTTGAAATGGTTTCTTATAAATCTGACTGAATTCCGTTAGTCGCACTCATATTGGAAGCCTACTTCCACTCACCTCGTAATGCTAAATATATTGTATATGATAGACAGATATGAATCACATTTGCATGAAGTGAATAAACTACGACATAGTATTGATGTATGTATTGCATAGCATATTAAACACCGCGATATTAAAATATTTATTTGCAGTATTTTTGAGATACCTATACTAACTACCTACTTATACTAAAAGGATAAACATCAAAACATAATACTTGAAAAGTCTGAAAAGAGCTACTACTCCATATACCTACAGTAGTACTGCGAAGGAAATAAGATATTTACATCATACGCAGTAATGGCTGCATACAGGCCGTTGAACTGCTGGATTCTGTGACATATCAACACGATTGTGAATGTGGATTTGAATAGAAGCCTCAAGTTCAGAGGTATTTAGAATGACAATATATCCAAAATTGGTTCATATTTCTCAAAATGCATAGATCCCCTATTAAATAGGATTTTACATCAAAGCTACGGATACTCCTGCACATCAGCAAGCAAATATTATTCATCTTATCACCGAACTTTAATTGAACTATTTTTAAAGCAGGGCAGGGCGATACAAATTCCTCCTTTCAAGTCAACCACTTATTTTAGATATCATCCTGAGTTTGAGAACGCATTTAAGGTAAACCATTATTTCCCTTTTACAGGACTACTACTGCACGGTAGTACGTAGTATAATGACAACACGACTACAGATATATGTATATACAAGGAGGAGTGAGTACCTGTATATTATGTAGAGATTAGATTGGAGAGTGAGTCAAGGAGCAAGTGATTTCTATTCTTTGAGTCTTGTCTTTCCTGTATTTAATCAGATTTATTAGATTCCATGGATTTGGAGCAGAGAGCGAGTACTAACAATAAGTAGAGTAGTGATCTGGTTGGTGTGAGTGCACCTTATTAGGTATAATGTGAGTACTTAGTTGTACGTTGTATAATGTGAATGGCCAAGGGTATGAGGACGCTCTCTCTTCGCTGACGTAACTCAAGTTCGTTTATTTATGGCTTATGGGTTCCTAGAGCATTGTCAACCGAAACTATTCAATTTCCATGCATTTACCAAAAGCCTTCAAACTTTTCCATTTATTTTACCAGTTTCTTCTCCTCTCACTCTCTCCCCACTCTCTCCAGTCACTTCTGCAGTCTCTTCTTCTTTTCTACTAAACGGGAAATAGAGGGGTAGGATACAATATACGTTAGTTGGGACTTTGGGAGAAATGAGACAAGTTGGCGAGATTTTAGTCCTTCTGTCTCTTTGCAGACAGTGTGTGCAGATGCAAACAGCAGTTCTCCTCTGAACTGAACTAAACCATTCCACGAGTCTCCAAAAACTTCTGTCGAAAGTACTTCTTACACTTACCCACGTTATGGTATGGTTCATTCGGAGGGAGAGGACAACGGAAAAGTTGGAGAAACTTATGCTGCGCTACATATATTACATATTATGTTACATACTTTATGATATGTAGATAATAATTGTAGGTACTCATTACTCACTTCTGCCAACTATTCTAAAATGAATGTGGTCGATTCGTTGGGTGACATGACATGACACGAGTTGGGTGACACAGACACGTAGTAGGAAAATAACATTTTTAATGTTGATGAATTATTTCTAGCTTTACTTAGAACTTGTGTGCATTGAGCAGAGGAATTATGTTATTAGTTTATCAGTAATATTATTTACATCTATAATAATCCTAATATTATCAGTAAATTAAATAGACCACATTCAATACTGCAATGGGCAAAAAACAGTAAAATATTGAGTACAAGATTGGTGAATTGCTTATCATAGTAGAGTAACATTTTTAACTTTTATTTTTTATATTTTTTATTTTGTTGCGTAAATGTAAGAACAGCATTGTAAAAAGTCGATCCGGGATTTTTGATAGTATTGAGATATCTGAAATCGGACCAGGTTCATGGTTGTGTTCCACACTTCCTTTTCCAATATCACCCGTACTTATTACATTTACACCACATCGACCTCCTGAACATTTTGTCCTTTATAAATATGTTTTTACTATTCTAATTTTTATATATAGATATCTACTTACTATACAAGGGTAGTAAATACTTTTTCTCCCATTGTCCCAAATTGGGGAAATGGTCCAACGCGTACTGTATGATGTATGCACAGGCGTGTATTAAAATAATTTTGCTCCGATATATATGCCTTTTATATTTGATATTTATTTTCTCCCAACAGTTAAATTGTTTACGTTTAGCTTTTAGTTACAAAATTACTGCAAACACTTTTGTTTATATTATTGTGTCTTAATACAACCTTCTATTATGAAGTCAGTGTACTAATAAAGTGTTATCCCCCCTTGTATCCGTATTTGCCATGGTTTATTACTAATATATTGGGATATAAATGATAAAGGAAGTGAGAGAAGAGTGCAGATGAAAAGTAACATGAATTAATCACTCTTGAAGCTGAACTTGGCCTGATCCTGACTTCAATATTTTTTCGGGTGCCTAATTCAACATTAATTATGTAGTAGCTACATTAGCTAAATATTTAACTACCCAAACTGTTATTACTACTACAAATAGAAGCTAGTACTTTCATATCGGTTACTTACATTATGTTACGCAATAGCGAATGAGATCTAAGATCTGTAACCCTAAGATTGGCTAAGTTTCTTTGATATACATTGATACACAATCCAATTGCCCATAGGATACCTTCTTAAATGAAGTATACGTACCCACAAGTATACAGTAAGCTGCATCCAATATTTAATTCATTTCAGTTAAATTCAACGCTTTGGCAGGAGTTATTATCTAATTCTTGATTGTATCTATCCATCTCAATTACAAGAAATATCTAAGGGTAAGAGTAGGAAACGATGAAATGATAATGAAATGGTGTGTACCGTTTTTAGCGGAAGAAATTACGTGATGAATTTACTGCAATTCTTCGTCCTTAATGGTTTAGTTTTATTAGCCATGTCAATCCAATACTGTTCAAATGCTTGCAATATGCAATATTCGCAACGCTTACATCATACGTATTACGTAACATACACATCTTCTAGGTTTGTTTGCAAAAATGTAACTCACATGCCATGCACTTATAAATAAGCGTATTAGCAGCACCTACTTTAGGCAAGAGAAAAAGAGGAAGGGCACTCACAGTACTGCTATATTGTTCCAAATACTTTTCTAATTTTGTACATACACACAACAACCTACTACTAATATTGTAAAAGGTGCAAATTGCTGCTTTACTATTAGTAGTAGGTACTAAGATACAGATATAAGGTAAAGCTTGTCTACTTATTTTAGTCCTTGTAGTATTGTAGGAGGAAACCCATTGTACACTTTTAGCATCCAACAAGTGTGAATAAACGACATGCTTAACAACACGCGACTACATATTATGCACTTATATTATATTATGTATATTATATTATGGTACTATTCTTCATACTCGTTCGTATATTTATTAATTTATCGGTTTTTTGGGAGTGAGAGGAAAACGGAGTTATAAATGAGTAGGATAGGCCAAGGAAAAGGTTGCCGGCGGCTCTATCCGTCCGATGTCCGTCTTCGGGCCAATAACTTTTGAAGGGGTCAACTTTTACCTATAGCTTATTCTGGATTTTTTCTAGGACCTCTGAAAAGATGTTACATAGTGGGTGACAAAGGTAGTGGGACACGGTGTACAGACTACCAGACCCATATTAAAATTATGTGACACATTTTATTGCCAATTCCCTACCAAATCAGGTAGAAAGTATTTGTTAATTTGAATCTGCACAATTGGTACTTAAGAGCTGCTTGGTAAAGTATGAAATATTTTGGATGTGTGTCGTCAGTGTCGTAACTCGTAACTCATATGCATTTGAATATTTAATTTGTAGTGTTATAGCATCAGTGACTCTCTGGTTCATTTCCTTTCCTTAAATGGCCAGCCAGCGAGCACCGTTGCAGTTTCTTTGAATTCAATTCCTTTGTTCACGAGCAGGCAAAGTGCAGATTCTGTGTCGTACGTACAATCTCTGGGCACTCTTCTCCTTCTCTCTCTCCCTCTCGGCATATTTCATTATTTATTCAGGTTGGCGAGGCTTCAGTCGCATGCAAACTACCTCAAGAACTATAAGTAAATAGGTATACAATATTGTACCAAGTGAAGTTGAAGTTTAATGCTGTAGAATAAAAAGCGCGTCTCTTATTTCTGTCCCTTATAGTAAGAAAGAACTACTTTGATCCCTTCATACAGTTCTTTTCCTTTCATTTTAAGTAGTATATTATAAAATACTACTTAATATATATAAATTATAGTACTATAAAATACTACACCGTATGTACTTAGTTGATTTGATAGTAGACTACTCACTCGATCATATGTAGAGATTAGAGATACGGAATGGTTAACTGTTTTGCTGTTGTGTGGATAACATAAGTACACGATACTCAATCCTATGTATCTTCAAATCCAAGTAGCACTTATAATTACATTAAAACCAATAATATAATGTTAAAAGCAGATTTGTAGTGACATGCAGTGCAGACTTTGCAAAGTAAACTGTATAATGTAGTAGTTAAATCCAAGTCAGGTTGCGGTTAGACTTACCGATTAGGATCTGTTGGACAAATTCATATCTTAAATTTTATTTAGTCTATATTTAGTCTAAAATGTAAAAAATATTATTTTCTTTGGGTAGTCGACAGACATTAGAATAAGACAAACCGTATAGTAAAGAGTAAGAATTGTACGTAATGAATTTGTCTGTATTTGAGTTTATATCAAGTTTGTTGTGTACCAAGTGGATTGCTTGTACACACGCATATTCGGTTGAACCCCGCTCACCTCTTTTCTAATGTATTCTGAAGAGAGATTCGGAAGAGAAGAAGAGATCACAACACACAGATTAGGTACCTAAGTAAATTCCATGCACAATGCAGATGCACACAATGATATGGGATATGGCTGGGATGCACTAATAAGTCAACTTACAATGACTATTAATGAATTTTATGCAATTGTAAATATGTTTACCTAGGTATACCTTTACATGGTACTTAGGTGTAGGTAGTAGGTATTGTTCTACCTCTACATAAATATCCGTAAATGTTTAGCAATGATCTATCATTGTTTATGTACATATGGAAGGAAATAGCGTGTTAGCTACTTGAAATATGCAAACATATACACTACTCACTTATGGAGATTGTGTGTTTACCTAGGTATGCTATTCTTTTCAGTAAGTACTAAGTATTACCTATGTAACTAAATGTACAAAACAGAAATGTGCAACTTTACACTTTAATTCATCTTACTATATGAATACGCAGATGTATATCCTATTGTTTGATATTATATAGTAACCTGATATATGAAACTACGTTGCCGCTGATATGGTAAGTACAGTAAGTAGCAAGTATGTGCAAAGATGAAAAGGAGGAGGAGAGTCGAGTGTGTGGACTAACATAAATTGATCCACTACTACTACTACTACATATAATACAATCAAACAATGCAATGTACTTATACATTATCTTAGGTGTAGCAATAAGGTAGTAAGATGTAGGTAGATATTCCTTGTTAGAGTACGTGCATTTGTAGTGTAGACTGTAGAGTGTAGTAGATGGATGGGTGAAGTGAGTATAAGGAGATACTACAATACATGTCTTTACTTAAGACATAAGGTACAGTTGTACAGGTAGGCTATGTAGATTTATATTCCAAACAGGTTCACTTTAGTAAGAGATGTACGTAGAGACGTAGAGAGTGTAGAGAGAGGAGATGTGAGGAAGGGAAGACGAAGGAAGGCATTGAGGATAAAAAATGTTATTTTTTGTTGGATGGTGTGATGCCCTTTTGGTCCACCGTTGCCACCTCGTGACTTGGTCCTTCTTCTTCGTCTCCATCCTCCAATGTCCAACTGTGGTACCTCCGTTCGTTCATCCATCTGTCTTGTCTACCAATATCCACAAGAACCTTGTCCACCACGTATATTAATACACAACACACAAAGTAACCAACACACTCACTATAAGCAAAATCATTCATTCCATCTTCCATCCACCAAAAGTCAATCTTAACTTCCCTCATCTCTGAATCTCTACCCAACATACTTATCATCCTTTCCCTTCTTATTCTTATTGTATACTTCTTATGACTTACCTTCCCATTAAAGTACCGTCATGTCAGCAGTACAGTCTTCTCTCTCAAACAAATGCAATGCAATTATGTACTAAATAACATGATATAGCATCTCTAGTAATAATATTATATGGTAAACCATCTTTTATATCCTTCAAGGCAGTATGTACAGTGAAATGCATTGAAACATTATGTTGTATAGTGTATGTGTGTACAATGTACATATGGAAACAATGTCCATCTATTTAATCACATCTCTCACTTAAATACTATTGTAGCGTAGGATGTGCAGCTTCTTCCTTGTCCTAATATTCCCTTGGCTTTCCTAAACACATAGTTGCATGTCTGTGTTATTGTATATGATGCCTGAGGCTCTGCCCAGTCCAGTCAGCCAACTCTTCTGGTATGCATACGTTTACGTTTACGTAGCAAAAGATTATTACTAAATAGAAGCTACACTATACTGTAGTTCTTTTTAGTTGGATGGAGTATGTATCACTTTATGCAGTGGAATAGAGGAAGATGTGCTGATATGTAGTAGAGACAATTATCTGCTGTGGCCTAGCCAAAGAAAAACGGATAAGATGACTAATCTTCCTATTTCCACATGAAAAACGTTTGCAATCCTTCCCAGAGCATAAAACTGATAGGCATTCCATGTAATCCCTTTACAATGAACACATAATATGTATTATGTAATTACTTACAGTGCACTCCACTGCCAATAAGATTTCCATCCCTCTACCGGGGTATCATCTACTTACGGTAGTACATACTTAGTCGTTAGCATTGGAGATAAATTCCATTACCGTTCTTCCTTATCATATATCTGTAAGCCAGCATAAAACTTCATAGCTCAAACTGTGGAACTTGTTCTGTCCTGACTTCTTCTAGCGATCAAGATGTTATCGCAAGAAATGAGCACGTAGAAAACTCTTGATAACAAAGGAGCGGAAGGGTATTAGTAGTTACACAACAGTTGAATTGGCATTGATGACATTCGATGCCGTAGCTCTTAGTAAAAGAAAAAACTTTTATTTTCATTGCTTCTGTCTCCGTGTGATTGTGTGAGTACACAAATAAGTTCAGTCTGTTCTGTGGCATTGCAGCGTTAGGGAAGGGAAGGGAATGAGAAATATGAAAATGGGAAGGAATGAGTTTTTAGTGATGTTGAGCAAGGTTTTACGGTTACGGCGACATCCGAAGGTCATTCATCTGCTCTTAGAAAAGAGATTTTGACATCGCCTCAAGTCAACGAACGAAAGTCACAAGGAAGCTGTCCTTCTTCTTTAAGCACTTCTACTTTATACTTATTTAATCGCATTGGTTGGTAAGGGTCGGCTCTCCAATAAAATCAACTTCTTTTATACATAAACTTTTGTTTATGTAGAATGTAAATGTACTGACATCGCCATCAATATTTACTACAGCAGTACATAGAAACAATGAGGCTTTTGGACCTATTACAACAGAGTATGCAAATACGATTGGCACACAGTCGCAATAATAGAGCATTACACTATTAGCAAGATTTTAATGGTGCTTCAACTCATATCGGCAATTACATAATTTACTTATTTCTCATCACTGCTTTATCACGCTTAATATTTTTCTATATTGACCCTTACTAAGGAATACGAACTATAATGTTGGTTGGGATTTAGATAAAAATGGTAGAATTCAAATATAATGTTAATACGGGATTTTAAATGGAGTTGCTGTACTTGGGTTTACATTTGCTAGTTAACTTTCTCTGAAAATGGGATGAAGAGGTTTAACAGTAAATGTAATGAGTCAGAGTAAAGGTCGAACAACCACGATATGTTATTACGTATGTTCCTAAGTATGAAATTGAAAAAGATTGGCTCTTCTGTGAAAGAAGGAAAGGAAGTCTGCTGAAGTATACAAGAAATTGTATCAAGACGTGCGTACAGTGGTTTAGAGTGTAGGGGAGAGTTAGTGTTTAGTTTATATTCATATAGGTGGGACAGAAGACCAGTATTCGGTCTCCCATCAATTTTCCCCCAAATTGATTGCTCCCAGGCATCATTTGCTCCCGATTCTTTTACTCCCCAGTATATTTTGCTCTCGATACCATGTTTACTTAAAATATGTTACTTAGGTATGTATTATATAATACTGGTAGTCATTTAGTGATGCTGCCTGCAAAGTGGATTCCTATTTATGTGGAAGGTGGAACGTGTAAAAATACTAGGGATAAAGACTTGCAATAACGAATAAATGCTGCTTTTTTTAATTCAATTAAATGCAGTCAATATTAGTATTTTATTTTTCATTTTTTAGAACTTTTAACCTAATTTTTAATTTTGCATGATAGTATTATATTCAAACTCTATAAATATTCACACAGTACGATATTTTGCTTTTAGGGCATTTGTAGCAAAACATTTTTGCCGCACATACTTTAAGTTATCAGTAAACAGTGTATATGGTCATGGGGGCAAAATGTGCTGGGGAGCAAAAGAGTCGGGAGTAACTGATGCGGGAGCATAAGATTCTGCTGGGAATAAAAAGATGCCAAATCCAGTAATTTAATATAGTGCTGACTGCAAAATTAAAACTGTTCATTCCTAATGGGAATTAGGAATGAACAGTTTTAATTTTGGATTTAATAGTTATTATGTGCTAACTATATAACATAAATATAAATATAACATATATATATATAAATAAATTGTTTGTGAGTGAGTTGGGTGCAATGCAAGAAGATGCAAGTGCAGCGGAAGGAATGAAGTTCAGGGTTAGCTCTGTTCTCTCTCTTTTAGTCTGAGGAGGAGAATCGTTTTAGTCGAGGATGGAAAGACGGCATGTCATTAAGTGCAAAAAGAGTGAAATGGAAAGCGCAAAAAGTGGAAGAATGAGTCTGAGAGTGAATGGAGCGAGTGAGTTCCTATCTCTGCCTACACTCTACACACAAAACAAAGTAAGGTAAAACAAGAACAACATAATAAGTACTTAGGTAGCAAAACTACCTTGTTTACTGTACATGTACTAACTTCCACTATCTATATGTTCTGTTCCCTCACATAGCTAATAGATAATTAAGTAGACGACGGACAAGCATTAGTACTTCCCATTTCACAGTTCATGTATAATGGATCTGCATTGATGTAATAGTGGATGAATAACAGAATAACACGAGTAGAGTAAGACGTATTCGCTCTGTTGTTCTGCACTGCACACCAGAATCCGCAAATACTACAAAGTTCACACACCCAGCAGTAGTGGCTACTAAAATGCAAACATGTCTATTAATGCGTATTTCCACTTTCCTGTGGCTTGGCAGAGAAGACAGAGAATCAGTCTCTACATCCTCAGCCCCGGTACTAAAAAGTTAGCCAGGCCAGGGCAGAAGAAGGAAACCAGATACTTAACTTACAGCTATTTAAGTGAGAGAAATGCCACTCCTACACTCCTACACTACACATTGCACAGCAGAGCAGACGAAAAGTAAACAGAGCAGAGAGCGAAAAGAAACAGACAAACTCGACTGCCACAAATTCACTTTTCTGCCTACACAACATTATATTGTACACAATACTACGCACATTAGCTATTATTTCATTTCTTTACCCATACACAGCAAGAATATTATGTTATTTTACTCTACTTATTTACATATAAGTAGGTAATACTAATAATAATATGTACGCATAGTATGTAGCAGGTACTTAGTTGGCTCCACATCAGATTCTGATGACATAAATCTAGTATGTAGATACTTACATACCTATAGGTTAGGAATGCACGTCTATAATGTTATGTAATATTATCTGATAGTAAATGCGCAGGAAAAGAGTTGGATAAACACCCTCATTTTTATGAAAAGGAAACTTGTAAGAGTAACTGCAAAAAATAATGACTCAAGACAAGTTCAAGAGAAGGAAAAGTAAGACATGCATAGAAAGAGTTCCTAGTAAATAATAAAATGTGGATACCTACTTACCTGTGCACATGATATTTACACCTGTGTAATACGTAAATAAATATGACTTTAAGTAAAATATTGCAAGGTAAGTATAACAGAAGTAATGGTACACAAAATTGTAGTAGATATTAATACGTAGAACCTTGAGGTTGTCTACTTATCAGTATGTGTAATAAGTAACATGAGATGAGAGAGTAGGAGTCTGTCGATTCTACAGAAATTATTGTTTTAATTGAAAATAATTTTCTTGTTGTTGTTCTCCCGTTTTCCCTGCGGTTCTCATTACCAACTTCCGATACCGGTTGCAAAGTTGTATTTTGCAAAATAAAGAGGAAGAAGTTAAGCTCTCGCACCTATGCCTACATAAGCTAGGTGAACTGATTGCAAATATTATACAATAGTAGTGCTAAGTAGACAGTTACTTAATGTAATAAGTTTTCCACATTGCACATTGCAAACTTCAGTATTACAAGGCTTTTCATAGGTATATATATAATGCATACTCTATGTTCGCTGTTAGTACACACAGGCACACTACTGAAATATGTGCTATAGCTATAATATATATATAATATACGAGCATAGTAGAATAGCTGTAGGCAGGCAGCCAACCAAATAAAGTGTTCTCAGGTAACAATGCAACGAATTCCTATGTCTCCAGCACGACAGCCTCAAAAAACTGTGTGCAAGATAATTTTGTATTATAGTGAAGTACAGATTGTTATTTAGATATTTATTATATGGCCTCTTTTCCCATAGAAATAGTAGCTAACCAGACAAGGATTTAAGCAGGACTTGCATGTTTCTATTTATTAGATCCAATGCTCAAACCCTTTCATCCCCTTCCCCTTGTCTGCAATTGTTGTGGAGTAAACTATGCACAAAAGTATAGTTTCTTCACTTGAACCAAATCATATCCTCCACTATACACTTTCGTTCCTTCCTCAATTTGCATAATTATTGTAGTATTAGCGTTAAATGTATGATTTAATCTTCTCGCACACTCAATTCAGTTACCTTTAACTTTATTTATTGTTTAGTATAACTAGCTTGGACTAATTAGATCCATCTTTATGGTGTATGTACTATGTATACATATAGCCAATAATCTTACATAAATATTTACGGAATAAAATAGGTACTCAAAAATGACAGCTAAGAAGTACAATATGCTACAAATTATGAAGCATATTCATACTGTATTATTATTTTAGCTACTTATTTACGTATTTATAGTTGGTACGAGTACCACAAGATGAAATTGAATAAAACTGTTACTTTCGATCCAACTCATGCTTATCCAAATATAATTTTGATGCTAAAAGAATAGCAAGATAGCTATCAAAAGAAAATGCATTCACCAACTTCATACACCAACTAAACAGAGCTACACAGAGTTACCAACTGCCTGCACTCTCTCTATTTATATTGTATTGTAGGTGCAGCAATTCACAATACAAGCGTATTCTCATCACACAAGTGTATAGGTGGTATGAACAAACAAGGTTCGTTACACACAAGAGCTAGAGAGGTGCTTCTTTCAATCTCAATGCAATTTAAATCTTAAGGAAAAAAGAACCTTGGCTAAAAATCTAAACATTTATTTGTGACTCAATTCTCAGGAAATAGTAGATACGTAACGTAGCTACTCACAAGCAAAGCACAATGTTATATCCCTTTATCCATTTTATTCCACACACTGCACTGCCTACACTTCAGAACAGAAGAGACAGACAACAGAACAAAATCTTGATTTTATCTAAGCTTGGACTGACAATGGAGAATGCTCACACGTCATATTATTACCACTTCCACCAGATAGGTAGTACATAGTATTGACTTAGGCATGCGAATCCTATAGACGAAATTGACTGAAGAATATTCAATGTGTTATGTTGTATAAAGTACAACCGACTGCCTATTACATATAGGAAATATGTTACTACGTAGCTGTAGGTTATAAGGGAGCTTTGAATTGAATTCGCACGGCTCTGAATTTGTAGACAATTTCTATAAACAGTATTATATTATAAGTATAAATATAGCTGCAAACATACTATATATACAATTATATATATATATAGACGATTGACACATGTATTAGTACATAATATGTAATCGGTAAGGTCTGCTAACTCGCTCACAGACAAGTCTCACACGTGTACATTTCTAACAAGTTTTCTATGCCCACTTAAGTACATAAAGCGGAAAGGTACAAAGTTTTGTAGCTGGGGAAGTGTTAGAAGCTGTAATCGTAATACACAGATATAGATAGATCTTAAATGTGCACGAAATTGTATGCCTTCGTACGAAAAAGGTGTCCTTATAGTCACTTATTCACTCACTTAGTATTGGAAGTTGTATCAGAAGATGTGTTGAGAGTTTTTGAATTCCCAGTTCACAATTATCTGAACTGGCTTTGTTCTGCTCAATGGCCGTATTGCCCTATGTCTGTCAAATTTTATGGGCATTTGTTGAGTTTCATATTCTTTTCTGAGTCTCCTCGATTGCTAGGTATATAAACCGAACTAGAATTCCAAGTAAACTTCACCTTTTTACTCGGAAAAGAGCTCCTAACATCCTTCCCTGGGAATGCAAATCCTTTTGGCAATAGAACTGAGAACTATCCTCATAAAATCCAGCATCATGCAATGAATCCCCAATTCCATTCTCCAAGAAAAACTTCAAGGAGTATCTTCCACATCTCATCTCCCATTCTCTCTTTACAATTTATCTTATAACTATAGACATTTAGTAATTCACACTCCCTACTACTACCAACTTGTACAATTAAATATGCTATATGTACCATACACGATTACTTAACACTAGTGCCATGTATATAGGCAGTCTTTACTATCGTACACAAGTTTCAATTCCTTTTAAACAATAAAATCTCATACTTACTTATGTCTGCATTATATTAATATTATATACGTACGCACGTCAGATTTGTTTTTTTAGTGTCAAAATTTCATGAGGTAGTGTGGTATCTTCTTTTAAGCTAAATAAGTGTTACGCTTACTAAATATGTAATTGCACTGTAGGTACTGAGAGTATTTCAATATTGCAAAAGTATCGTCTATGCATACTATAAATACCTAGAAATAAATGGCAAGCACCAAGTCCTTGCTCCTTATATTGTCCTTATTATAGTGATAACTTAGGTCATTGTAAATTTCATACCTACCTCAGTAGGTAGCTAAGCTACACTCTACACTGCTATATAAAGCAGTGCATATTTCACTCTTAAGGAAGGGAGGGAGAGATAACTTGGTTGTCGTGTTTACTTATTGTATTATAACTTGTAAGTATCCTTTCGCTCTCTCGTCCACGTCCGTCCGCTTTGTAATTTTTATGCTATATATGCATGAGTAACACTTTTCAGGAAAAAGTCCTTGTAAGGCGAAAAAATTGAATAATTACTGCACAATTCATCAATCTTATATCCTAAAATAAAATGAAAATTATGTACATATTTATTATTAAGAAGTTGTATTGTCTTTTTCAACAAAATGGGGCTTGAAATATTTTCTTACATTTATTTCAATCGAAATATTTCGCTTGCCATGTCTAGTTGTAGGTAATTGGAAAGTAGCATAGAAAGACATGCCAGTATACCCACAACAATAGCAGAAACAAAACACACATACATAATATACACAGAAAGACCAAAGAGCAGATTAGTCTAGTAAGAGTGGGAATACACGTTCTTGATAGCCTCGACAATCTTTTCAAGGTTTTCTCTACTAACTTTGCAATTTACAATGAATTCGCCTTCAATTTGTGCACCGCAGCACTGCATTCGAGACCAATATTGTTTCTATAAAGGACTTCATGATATTTATTACCACTACCAGTATTGCAGGTACACACAATAGTCATCCTATAGACATGTATTTGTATCAAGTACTGTACTAATACCTAACATACCTGAGATATTTCATGCAATTCATTGTACAAATCGTACATGAATTTCAATTTTTTATGAATAGAAAAAAGTATTATTATGGCAATAAGATTTAGGAACAGCGTCTACAGCAAGCTTTTAAATCTCCTCAACATCCAGATACCAGCTACAGAAGCCGCCTAATCCCCTTTATATGCAACATTTAACTCACAAAAATATCATGCATATGCACTAGGTAATTAACACAAGTTTAATAACACAGGTAAATAAAACATCGCAAGTCTGTGTGCAATAATGGATTGACGAAGGTCAGTCAGTAAACGGGATACTTGGTAGTGTGCATATCTGCCCGTGAGGTCACGTTGGCATCATAAAGCACAGCATTAAGTAACACTGCACATATTTGCAGGCATATAGGTATATGTTATAGTATAGTTAGGATTAGATCACTGTCAAAGGTCAACGGTTTGTCCGATTGACCTCATTTTCACAGAGTACCATTTTCACAGAGTCTTGTCCCCCAAAGGACGTTTACTGAGTTTGAACGGTTTATCTTAATCCGTTCAAAAGTTATCGTGTTTACGGACGGACGGACAGACAGACGCTGTATAGACTGACCTTCGTTAATCAATAATAGGGGTTTTCAATGAAAAAATGCTACACACATCTAACACAACAGTACATTTTAATGCAGTTTCTATAAGATCTTCTGTACCCTGGTACTCTTCTATAAATATGTATTCTGCTAATTCCTTTATTATTGTGATAAGACTAACGAAGAGAATAATCATATAATATTTCTAAGAAAGATTTGGCAATATTTTGTTTGTGGAGGCGAGTGAGAAAGTGAGACTACGTTTGTGCGGATGCACCTAACGTATTGTGTATGTAATGGGATATTATGGTAGCTTAATGTTATTAAATGGAATTTGTCACGAAGTTATCCAATTAATGTTGTCTTTGTTACAGTAATTACGATTAAATTGGTAGATAGAGACAAAAAAGAGATGTTGCTACCAGCTTTCTCATCTAAGGCCATTCCTTGTTATTATGCATGCACATATAGTATAAACTTAAGCATACACACGTGTATGTATGCATTTAAAGTAGTTATGTACTGTGTACTCCGTACCTTGACTTGTAGATTTACATAATGATTTGACTTTGTTTCAAAGGAAACCACAAATGAAGCTTGGCTCTGAAATCTGCCTTTGAATTGGCTGCTACTGTAATCGAGTTGGCCGTGACAACAGCAACTACACTTAAAGGCACATACATATTACAGGTAAGAGTACTCGATTTAAATACTTATGGATTTACATGTATGCTCAGTATGGTGTATGTAGTACACACTACAATTATTTTTGCAGTAGGTTACTTATAGTTTAAATACAGGTAACCGGTAATCTAATGACGTTAGTAAATTGAGATTATCATCCTATAGAAGGAATACCTTTAGGTATCCACACTTACACTTATATCTTTGAATATTGTGCTAGTATCATTTTTACATATATAAATAAATTGTATATAAAACGCATTTTTGCATATGAATGTATATAAAAACTTAATTACAATATTTAACTGCAAATAACCTACGCATTGTATCAAATTTTATAAACTCATGCTACAAATATAGTTGTTACAATTTGGATTCACCATACATGAATACTATTAGTCTCCATGCAGAAGTGAATGAGAAAACTATGTAGGGTGAACTGAGCAAATGAATATTATGTACCTATGTGTTTGAGGTAGGAAAGTAGAATGGCATTTAATAACATCTTGCATACAATATATTACATAGTGCCCAGTTGACAACACTCCTCTCCACGCATTTTAAATTCTCTCATTATCGGACAACGACATTTTCAAAATCTATAACTTAATTAGCCACTTGTTTACATACTTTATAATTTTTTTATGTAACTTCTGTATCTAAATTAAACTTAGATTAAAGATTGAATATAAAGTTAGTAATAGTATTTATGTACGTAATATTACTTGTATTAGGCATTGGGATACATGTATTCTGGTTGTTTTATATTTGCAGGTATAAAGAGTATTTAGTATTTAGACAGACTTTGATTGAGTATAGATTGATTGACGTGGGCATGAATTATTAATGGTGGCCGGACACATTCTATTTTCTTACTGTACTGGCATGGCAGTGAAGTCGAGGTCATCGGTTATTCTCAATTTCCAAAAGTTAATAGTGAAGTGACTGGCTATTTCATTGAGATGTTGAGCTTCACATTAGATATTTATATTTATTTTCATATGACGCAACTTGGGTGAATAACTGTTAAATAATAAGTGTTACAAGAAATAAGTACGCAGTAGAGTAGTTCATTGCCAATCAGGAGCTGTACAGAGAATTCTAGCGAAACCAAATTATGTTGACGGCGGGGCACAGTTGTCAAATATGTACAATGTACAAACATAGCATAATGTGTACTACATATAAAGCAACACACATCTTATAATAAAGTTTGTCTGTTCATGTGTTTGTATATAAAAAGTTATAGTATACTATAGTGCAGTTGTAGATTAGGTATAATATATTATGGGCGTCATTGTTCATTATTGAATTGACCGTGTGCTGAGCACCCGAAACTAAATGGATTAAATGGACGTCACATGCAGTCATAATATTATTTTATGTTGGTGGAGAATGGACGCTGTGGGGACAATGGAGATACAGAAATTCTTCTGATAAATAGCAATGTGGTGAATGATACCATTCTATGTATTCATGTATTAACTCCATCTACTCCTGACCTGGCATTTGATTTGGTTTCCCAGAATGATTACTGGTCATTTGCATTCTACTTAGTATTTATGCACATTATCTATCTGCCGTCTCCACATAAACCTGTGCAGAGATAAAGTTGAAGTATCTCTGCAAAGGTAAGAAAATACGTCTACTTTCGGTGTAAGTATTACACAATACAATGTTTGTGGGAAGTTCTAGTACGTAGAACAAAATATCTTCGTCACTTGTTTGTGGCCTGCTGACACCTCATTATCATTGCCATCCATTCATCATACTGTGATTGTAATTGTACCCTCATCTTGGCTTAAATTCACTTAAAGTTGATATTTACAAACAAGGAATATAAATACAGATAAAACATCCGATACAATCCTTTTTCCAAATGTTTTAAACTCATATAACAATTTATTTTATACAGAACACTAAAATAATTGGCAACACTAAGGTAAAGTAGATGCTCAAGAAGATAGTTCGCATAGAGTCTCCCATTTTTCTTTCACGCGATACTTGGAATAGAAATTTGACATGTATTGCGCTTTTTTGACGACAGAAAAAATCGGGTTTCTGTTTAAAAGAGCATTTTTATGTTTATCTCATTGGCTGGTTTGAATTAGCACATAGCTTACGAAGACGAACTACCTAATATTTGGTTTGTTTAATGAATGGAAAAGCCGACGAAATAGTGCAATAGTGCAAAGCAAAAATAGGCAATTAAAAGAAAGTATGAGTAACAATATATATTAGCAATCGTGATTGTATTGCTTGATTATTCTGTATCGTCAGATACAGTATCAGAAGATCATTGCTGTCTGTTAGTAAGTCTGTGTGTGTGTCCACTCTCTA
>JAQFYC010001933.1:0-29408 GCA_034694165.1 Tomocerus mixtus | reverse complement strand
AGTTACGTTTGTGGTTATGGCACTAACCCCCCAAAGAAACCTCACCATCGAGGAAGTTCTTGTCCATGTCGTCCTAAAATTTGTACCCGGAGCAATTCATATCATAATCCTGGAGCTAATTATCAAATTCTGTATGGAGCACTGGTAGGTGGTCCCGATGGAGAAGATCGATACGTTGATGATCGCAGTGACTATATTCACAATGAAGTTGCAACTGACTATAACGCTGGTTTCCAAAGTGCCCTTGCTGGACTCCAGTGCCTTAAAATTGCTGGCCAACTCCCATAATTTATATTACTACTATTTTAAATACCAAACCACATTTATCTTACTATTTAACTATTTGATGAGCTAAAACTTGGTTTGGGAGTTGCGAATACATTATAAAGACTTATACTATATATTTCATTTATTTTCACAAAACAAATTAAATTAATATTATATATTTACATGCTATTTAGATTCTATAAATTCTGATTACTGTGTCTTCGTGACAATTTTTCAATGTGAAAAACAGTGTACAATAATAAATATGTATCATTGCATACTCTCTATTTTTAAAAGTTTCTCTTGTTTAATGTTATTTTACTGGGATAATGAATTCCCGAAAATTATTGATGCATCCTGTTAAAACAAAATCTAAATATTAAAGTACGATATAACTGACTAATCTGGAAGATGTATTGTACTGTACTGAGGAATCTGCAGTCTGACAGAAAAAAATAGAAGGAATTCTCCTAAAAGAAGGAAATCGCTATATGAGCAGATATTTCGCCAATTTTCAGTCTAAAAGACACATAAGAAATTTTCGACATATTTGACAACAATTTATGATGTTTTTGCTTATCCTGTAAATATGGATTTAATATTATTGAATATTAAACATAGAAAAGTGTATACGGACTATTAAAAACGTATACAAAATTGTGGAACAATATTATAATATTCATCTTTAGGTTACTACTAATCTTTTAATGACTGTCAGCATGTTAATTGGTCCAATAATCCTTATACTCGTTCTTTACGTTCTTTACTTACAAAATTTTGTTCTCATCGGTGGTGTCTATTAAAATAAAATGTGGTACATTCACGGTAAATATTTATGGTAAATATTGTATAATGCTTATGCAGTCGCTTGTCTGAAGTACAGTAAAGTCGTTTTTGTTAACAAGAGTGTATATGCAGTGTATTTGTGATTTTGTAAAAGTAATACACGCATTCTGTAGTTGTGTAAGTGCATGTGTTGTGAGAATCACGATATCTTCAACTTTTTTATT
Organism: Tomocerus mixtus; assembly: GCA_034694165.1. Lineage (NCBI taxonomy): Eukaryota > Metazoa > Arthropoda > Collembola > Entomobryomorpha > Tomoceridae > Tomocerus > Tomocerus mixtus. The sequence continues at coordinate 28,131 of JAQFYC010001933.1, read as the reverse complement.
TCCCATTCAGAGCTCCCTATTCATTCATTCCCTTTTTGCTTCTCTCGTCTCATTTATTTGAATTTTGCCTTGTCTTGCCTAACTAGACCTTAATCCTCATCTTTCCCACAACCTGACATAGAGAACTTAACATTCAATACAATGTCAACGTCAACCATAATAGACTGTATTCGATTATGTAGCTCATTCATGTCATTCCATTTTCATAAAAAATGACCTTGTAAAGAATTTTGTTGGATTTGGATGTGGTTTAAATTGGAGAAGAGCATGCATGTTTACGTAAACAAAATACGGATATAATTATTCCATTAGTTTGGTAATATCCTGTAATAGTGTATTTAACCTTAATCACAATGATTATTTCATTTAACTATTAATTAAGCAAAAAATCTGGATCGGCATACACAGTTGAATGTCAGAGTAAATTAAAATGTTAACCAGATGGGCAAATGACAATAATGGAGGAGAATTTTCATTTGTGAACTAACTTTTGCTTAATTTAAAATTAAATTTCTCATTCACATTTAGGTTTTGATGGTCTAAAGTTGCGGCAAGCTCATTGCTCATAGTCAGAAGTCAGAGTCTGGACTCTGGGTGCATCGAGTTATATTTAATTCTTTTTAAAAGTGCAAAATTAAAATAAATGGAAACAAATCAAAATATATTTGGAATAAAAGATATCTAAATGTCCCAATTTCATTCCCAACTTGAAGCTCTAAGCAATTTCTGGGCAAGTTTCAAGCAAATGTAAGGTAAATACATTCCTAATATTCCGATAAATCGTTTAGCCAAAATCCAAGCAACCTACGCGCATAAGCCAAGAATACAGTTTCGGCTATGTGTAATTAATTACAATTGTGCAAGTACTTGCAAAAGTAACAATTGCGCGAGTAAGTTAAACAAAATCATTAAATCTACTTACCTAAGTCAGTTACATCATTGAGGTCATTGATTTGTGATCATTGATTCTGTATGGCACGGAAAAGTTAAACGAGTAAACGAAATCAGGGTAAGTACATAATGGATCAGTAGACAATAACAAAATTTCAAAAATGAATTCCCTTACACCACATCCTTATATTGTGCAAAACGAATGTTAATTGGCAGATTTATTCACTCTTCAGACAGATTCCAGGCTAGACTTTTTGAAATTATCCACCACAGAAGTACCATACCAGGAAAATAATAACAATTTATTATACACCAATTTATAAACACTTTGCATGTTAAAGTGATGTAAAGTATTTACAAATTGATAAACAAAACTACACTGTAATGGTGTCTTACATTCGTAAACTTTCCCACATGTGCTTGAATTTGCATAGAATGAGACATTTCCTTAATTCAATATTTTGCGTAAGAATTAAGTGTAATAAATGTGATTAATTATATTTATTTCATTCATTTCCTATTTTTAATGAATAGGTATATACGGAGTGATAATTGTTTCATCGAATGCCTATTATCTACTTGAGAGAAATATTTATGTATCAGTCAATCAGTCAGTTCAATTCAAGATCATAAGATACAAACAGTGGCGTATTTACGGACAATTTGAACTACAGGCTCAAGGTCCATATTTAACAAATTCGCGCGGAGCGCGAAAATTGTTCCCGTTTTCCGGCGAATTAAAGACTTGAAATATGCATATTTGACAAAATTGCGCGGAGCGCAAAAATTTTTGCCATTTTTTGTTAATTTTTACACAATTTTCCAAAATACCGCATCTTATCCAGTGCTTATTTCTAATTTGAACTACAGGCTTGAGCCTATGAAGCCTGTATGTAAATACGCCACTGGATACAAATATTCATCTTAAAGCGTTAATGGAATCTAAAACCTAAGCAGATCAAAGCTTCTTAACTTACTGACACGATGACGTTCAATGACGCATTTCTGACTGTCTGACTCAATCGTGATTCTGGTTCTCTTTCCGTGATAACTGAGGTCTGATTATGAAAGTCCACGAAGGAAGATGAAAAATGAGAAGGCTTGTTTAACTTGCTGGTTCACTTCTCTTACCTTGTCTACATCTGCAACATAGCATGCCAGTTTAACTCTTTTCAGAGAATTGATCTTCAAACAATTAAATATTGTTATATGTACCTATAATCTTCTTGTAGTTATAGTATATGAGAGAAATGAAGAGCACCGACCGAAGAACAAATATTAGAGAAGAAAATATCAAGAATTGCAATGAATCTTCCAATCTATTTTGCTAACTCCATCCCATCTTCAATAAAAAATCTTTAAGACAATGTTGGATATTTAAAACTGATTGTGTGTGAAATATTTTGAAGATTTCATCTTTGTGTTGAAAAATTGTACAAAAATGACGAATTTTAGTGAACTTGTCAATGAGTTCAGAAACTCATCCTCTCCCGTGTATAATTATTCGGATAAGTTCGACTGGAAGGAATATGCCGTATTCTCATCCGTTCTCGTATTCTCTGCGGGGATTGGAATATTCTACGGGTGTTTTGGATCTCGGATGAAGTCAACAGAAGAATATCTCATGGCCGACAGAAAAATGTCAGCTTTTCCAGTGGCAATGTCCCTGTTTTGCAGGTAATTTGTGTATATTCTGACTGAGATGGAGGAATCTGAGATATATCTACAATTTCAATTAATTGATAAATATTTTCGCAATATATTTTCCTAATGAAGTTTAAATATTTAAATTAATATCAAATGCAAATAATTATTTTTTTAAATTAATAAATAACATTTTGGAATTAATTATATTTTTTAACAGTTTTGTGTCCGCAATCACGCTGCTGGGTCATGGATCTGAGATTTATCTTTACGGGGCTCAACATAGTCTCCTGAGTTTATCATTCATTCCACTCACAGTTGTCCTCGCTTATTTTTATGTTCCTGTGTACTTTAATTTGCAATTAGGATCGGCGTATGAGGTGATATAATTTTTTCAAGAAATAATATTTTGGCATTTTTAATTCAAGATTTCAAGATTTAATTACTAAATAATGATTCCATTACTTATTTTTCAGTATTTAGAGTTGAGATTCAACAGAAGCGTGCGAATAACTGTGTCATTACTCGGTATTCTGTATTGGGTTCGTCCAAGCAACTTTAACAATTTTTGTACATTACATTACTATTAATACATTTTCCCTTTGTAAATAATTTCTAAACATTTTTGCTCTGATTTGTCCATTTTAAATAGTTTCTGGATGTTTCTATTTATATATTTCTTCCGTAAATAATTTCTGTGCATTTTTACTGACAATTTCCCCCATTCTTGTACATTTTAATCTAGAGTTCCTGTAAAATGTAAATTAATTGTAATAACCTTGATGTATTTTATTAGATGATCTATATGGCTGTTGTCGTCTACGGCCCGGCTTTAGCACTAAATCAAGGCAAGGAAAGCCTCTAATATTTTTGTAAAAATAATTTTGCTTACTAACTTACCTAAAGATAATTATCTTTTATGTTTAGTTACTGGGATGAGTGTAAGGATCTCTACAGCAGCGATATTTCTCGTTTGCATTTTCTACTCTAGTATTGTAAGTACTCTACAATTTACTTTATTCTTCCACACGATTACAGTGCATTAATTTTTAGTGTAAAATCATTTATTTTATTTTTTAAAATAAAAAATGCCTTTTATACATATAATGTCTACCTGTAATTGTAATTGTAATGTAAGAGCAAGAAGTATTATGTATTTAGTTCATCTACAAGACAGTATAATAAAATTGTAGTGTAAAGTGTAACGTGTAGGTCAGAGGGAAACCAAAAGTGCCGAGTTACCTATTATCCATTGTTGTATTTGAATTGTTTACTTTTCAGGGTGGTCTCAAGGTATTAAACAACATTGCGTACAAAAGCTGCTTCTTCTATCCGTAAAGCTACTCTTATATTATTCTATATAAACATTGTCTCTCTCTAAATCTATTGAATGGAAATGGAAGGCTGTAGTGTGGACAGACTCTTTTCAAGCTCTCCTTATCTTCATCTCAATGTCCGTCGTTTGCTTCAAGGGAGTTTATGATCTCGGAGGATTCGCCTCTGTGTGGGATAAAGTCGTTCAGGGCGGCCGAGCCAATTTCCTTAAGTAAAGAACTTTCCTTACTTAATTCCTTTTTCTTAAAAAATAAAATACCAGATTACCAAAACCAGGCCAGAGTCTGCTGGAGTCTGGAGGTGGATGGATATAAGTAAACAGAACAGATTAACAGATACAGAATTATTTGTAATGTTTACTTACTTTCCCTCGATTGCTCATTTTGTTACAGGATATGTCTACTTACCTAAATGCTAAGCATTTAGGTTTCTTTTTGTGGTATGTTATGTAAATGTAGTAGCTAGGGCTAGAATACCTATATAATACATGTCGTAGTCAAGAACATACGTACTTGTACAAAAATGACATTATGGTTTCAGTGGATTATTTCTCATTTCTACAATACTGCTAATTTCACATTTCGGATATACATTATACATTAATTAAAGGGGAAATTACAGATATATACGTTTATGGATAATTTTGGTAAATAATTAACAAAATATCATAAATTATATGACTATTTGGCAGCATGTCACAAATTATGGTATATTGTCAGTATTTTGGCAAAGTATAAAAATATTTTGTCAATATTTGGCAATCTGTCACAAACTATAGTATTATTTTGTCAAAATTTGGCAAATTTAAACAAATTATATCCATAATTAGCAACATTTTGCAAATTATTCAATGTTTCATCAATATTTGGCAAAATCTCGGAAATTTTACCATTTTTGATGATTATTTTTTGTAAAAATATCCTTCAAAACACAAAAGTGCTACACGTTAACCAGTTTATGTTCTCCTTTCGTGAGATAGAAAGTCTTAACAATAATAATTTTGTTCATACTAAACAATATGTCTTCTTCCTAGGATATTTGCACATTTTATTACATTTGTGCGAAAAACTAAGAAATTTTTATAATGAGTAAGAAAATACTTTGGTCTAAAAAAGTTTGTTACAGCTGTCCATGTAAGTTTGTTTAGCCATTTAGCCTACGACACATATATGCATATTAGGTATTGAGTACCTGACCTATAGACTAAGAAAAAGAGCAAAACGCATTTGATTGAATTGGAATTTAAAAACAAGTCTAGATTTTACTTCTCACTGTTTTGTCGTTGGTATTAGTGTTCTATGCTGAGATGAAATGTTTTCAATGAAGCTTAGTAGTAAAATTATTGCTAAAAGCGTATTTAGTATTGACAAGGTGTAAATCCGGTGTGAACTGAACTTAAGGGATGTTTCTGTGTAATTGTATTTGTAAGTATAGCTTGACAGAATAATTTATTGCTTTCAAGCTTCGACGTGGATCCCCGAACAAGGCACACCGTGTGGACCGCAATGATAGGAGGCTACTTTTGGTACATGGCATTATTTGCGGCTACCCAAGCTCAAGTTCAACGATATCTCTCAATGCCTGATATGGCTACTGTAAAAAGGTCCCACTGGAATTTTAATATCTAAATATGTGCATATTTATCATAATCTTAATATATTTTCGCTTGTAAGAATATACAATTAATATAGCATTAGGAAATTAACATTCACAGAAATGTATTTGTGCATTCTAGGGCTCTTTTCATGAACATGATTGCAATTTCCTTTACAATTGGATTATGTACTTTATCTGGTTTTGTTCTTTATGCAAAATTTGCAGATTGTGATCCAGTATTATCAGGAGTATGTTAATTTCATTATTTTTCACATACATTTAATTATTTTTGCAATTTATTTTACCTTTTCTCTAATTTTTAATATTTTTAATGCAATAAAATAATTCAGGCAGTAAAAAGCTCAGATCAAATGCTACCTCTTTTCGTGATGGAGACAATGGGAGATCTTCCAGGAATACCTGGATTATTTGTAGCTGGAATTACATGTGGTAGTTTAAGGTAAACAGTGTTAATAAACCGTTATTTATTTTAGTATTTTATAAAAGGTTTAAGATTTCTCTAAACCTTTTTATTTTAAAAGTCCCTTTATAATGAACTCGTTAACTTAATTTTCTGTGATTTTATTCCAGTACAATCTCAAGTGGTTTGAATGCTGTAGCAGCAATAATAACTTACGATTACTTGGTGAAATTCTACCCTTCAGCCTCGGACGAAAGGCTGTCTAATTTATCGAAGGGAGTGTGTGTAATCTTCGGCCTGATTTCCTATGCTTTGGTATTTGCTGCCGAGCACATGGGAAATCTTGTTCCTGTACGTCTCTTAATTACTTGCTTTGATTTCTTTCTTGTTTAATGCACTCTTAAAGAGTTACCTTGAACTTTGAACTGAACTTGAAAGTATTATAGTTTGTATTTTGTATTGTACTGATATGTACTAGTAGTAATAAAAATGAGAATAAGAATGGAATTCCATTCTGTAGGATTGGATGTCTTCATTTAATTTTGAAGAAAAAAGTTTTCGATTGATTAGCAATGTGATTTATATGTTTCAGGTGTGGAATTTGCTAATAGGGATGATTCTCGGGCCATCGCTTGGTGTGTTTACCTTAGGAATGTTCTTCCCTTGGGCTAATTCCAAAGTAAATCATTAAGTGAATTAATTAGCTTTGATGCTCAGTAATAAAAAACTATAAGGAAACTCTGCTGCTTTCATTAGTACAGATAATCAGGGCTCGGACATTTATCTTAGGATATAAATGTGTACTTGTATTATTTATAATTGTTCAAAATATTTGCGTAAAAACATTTTAGTGCAAAATATGCGAGATATTACGAATAATATGCAAAATTAGGTTAAAATTGTGAAACAAATGCATAACCAATGCAGAAATATATTTTTATCCAACAAAATCGATAAAAAAAATGTTGAAAATTAATGGATTACGAAATTATACCGTAAAAAAGTTCTGTAAAATATTTTCTTTTAAGAAATATATTGTTCCAAGTTTGAAACATTTAGTTAATTTGCTAAAAATGTTTGTATTACAAATATAACATGTGTTTGGTTTGTGTGAAAGGGAACGTTATGTACTAACGCTAATTATCCGAGCCCTGAATAATACAGAAAAAGTATTGACATTGCAATAATGTAGTATTATGTAAACCACTTTTTCAGGGTTCTCTACTTGGAGTGACAGCCAATTTTTTTCTGATGGTGTTCATTGTTGTGGGAGCGATTTTGCCTGCGATCAAAGTTCAATTGCCTGATCAGCGACTGCCTTTGTCAAGTGAAGGATGTGAGAAAAGCTCAATTTCAATTTCGGCTTTCAATAATTCTTTTACTACAGATAGTAACAAAGGGGCTCTTCATTTCCATTCTCATTCTGACTGGAAGGATGTCGAGTACGAGCCTTTGATCCAGCTCTTCTCCATTTCTTACGTGTGGTACAGCACATTAGCCTGCATTTCCACGGTGGCCTTTGGCCTTCTCTTCAGTCTTGCATTCAGCAAGTGTGATTCTCACTGTTGTGCCTCTCTCGGTCACAAACAATGTCGCAAGTTGGTGAAGGCCGGCTATTTGAGCCCTCCAATGCTCTTCCTATGGAAGAAAATATTCTCACAAGAGTCCCTTGCCGCATTTGTTGATTTACGTGAGGAGAGGGACACTTTTCAAGGTATTCCCACGCCACGGAATACCGCAATCGTCGATTTTGAGATGAAAAGCTCCTCTTCCTCCAGAAAACGATCTACTTAAGCAAATTCCCATCCCTTTGGCATTTTACAACTTTACAACTATTGCCTATGTAAATTAGCTAACAATAAAACCATATTTTCCCATTTACTTATGTATCATATAAATAAAATCAATTTACCACCTTTTATTTAAACCAACTCTCAAAATACTTACACAGTTTACCACAAACTTTTCCCACATTATAAAAATATTAAATAAAATGGCTATATGTACATAGCTTAATCTTATCACTAATAATTTTCCCAGAGTTTTCCACAAAATAATTAAAAAATAGTTAATGTATCAGTAATTTCTTATGAGATGTGCATTTTTGTGGATAGATATTTAATATTTAATTGCTAACAAATAAATATGTCTTAGTCGTAGATTACGATAGATCTTTATATACATATAAGTACGAGGATAATTGTTTAATTAGGTAATGAGATAGTGTATTATAGCTTAATCTAATTTATTTGGCCTTGGTTTATCGTAATAATTGCTAATTAGTCTACTGATACATTAGGAAACGTAAAAATGCGACGAAATGCACGAGAAAAAGTTCCAATCCCATACATACAATACAAAAGGATTGGAAAGAGAACATGGAAAGGGCAAAACTCTCACACTAGAGAAATTAAACTAAGGCTTAAAGGATATATGGACAGAACGTATATGTATGGATAATATAGAGCGTAACTTTTGTAGGATATTGCATTACATACTTTGAAAGACATCGTGAGAGTTACAATTTTACAATTGTACAAGTACAATACAGTAGCTGTACTTGTCTTATGTAAAGACTTATCTTCTGCATATATGTACATAAAACCACTAAATATATTATTGTGGTAGTGGTAGCTTCTTATTCTTAAGTGGCCTGGCATGGCATGTCTTTCCCTATAGGAAAGAAAAGTATACAGAAGAAATGGAACTAAACATCTCAAGTTCACAACTTAGTACATAATGTGCTTTAACTTTGCATTGCGTGCATATTCATGTCATTATATGAATACAATTCATACATTCATATTCATACATTTGTATTATATAACATAATAGTATCTGTAAATAATATATCGTGGGAATTCGTCCTTTTTTGCACATCTTAATTTTCTGCTTGTATATTTTGCTTACAACTACATCCATTTATTATGTAATGTATTTTCTTTCTAGCATGGGTTTAGCACTTCACTCAACACTGACATTACTTAATACATAATACAGATATGACATATCAAATAAATATATTAATATATTATGTCCGTCCTCACTACTAAAAAGTTATCTCTTTTTTGCGGTTTGTAAGAATTAGTATATGGTAGGTATTTACAATTGAGTGCAATTATGTTCGTTTTGTTATAATTTTTTTATTGGGGTTGGATCAATTTTGGCAAGTGGATTAATTAAAACTACAGTACATCCATTAATTAATTAATTAGATAAACTGCTTAAATACCTATATCTGTATTAAATAAAATAAATTGAGTTTGCCTATATTTAAAGCCATTTTACCTAAATGTAGGACTTATTCTTTAAGACGAATAAATATATTATGTCAGATAAGCTCTTTTACAGCTTGTTGGTTTGATTAATAATCGGGAGGAAAAAATTGAAAATATTTTGGTTTAGTTTATAGCTATTATAGATTTCCAAGGCTCATCTATATTATAAATACAATCAATTTTATTTCATTCTTTTCAGCAATCTCAATTTTAAACTTTCCAGGACGTTTCTCTGAAAATTGAAATTACAGTAAGTAGTAATCTATATGAATCGGTAAAAACTATTAGCAAATTTTAATAGCAATTAGTTTGTGTAGTTATCATCATATTTTAATGCCGGTTATGATGATAACTCCCGGCTTTTCGTGTCCTTGTAGAATATGAAAATAGTTTCGCATTCATTTATTCATCATTGCTTATCTTTTTGTAATGTAATGCATATATTGTTTTCCAGTCTGCAGATTACAACACAATATTTCAATGCTGGACTGGAAAACAACATTCCGATAACTGGATTGTCTGGATCCGAAGATTAAATTATGCTTGATATCAGATCTCATAAGAATGTATATCTTTGTTATTGTGTTGTGTAATGTGTGTAATTGCAATTCCTAAAGGCAAAAGGATTGCATGCAAATGCAATGCATGTGACAAAAGACAAAAACAAGTTTAATTGACTTGACAATTGCAGTGTGGATCCCTTCCCATGTAATTGAATCTCCCTAGTGTAGTAATAATATGTGTAATGTAATTGGATATACTTTTTTCCCTGTTATTGTCTAAAAGGATTTCACATTATAAAATAGTGTGCAAAAGTTCCTTACGCCAAAAATAGTGCCTTGCCTATACATTCATACAAATGAAGATGAACTTACTATATAGATAAATATTTTGCATGTCAGTATAATATGTTGGTATATTACTATATTAGGAAATATGCATGAAAATGATATGTATGAGAATGTAGGTAAATAATGTGAGTAAAAGTGTAATTTGTGTGTGTAGATAGCGAAACAATGAAGTAAAGGAAAGTATATCATGTACTAATCCAGTTCTCAATGTTCTCACCACAAAAATAATTTTTTTCTCTATAGATTATCGTTTGATGAGTCTTTAGCAAGGCCATACCAAGCCAGACGAGACCGTCGAAAAATAGTCTCATGAAATTGTAACGAGAAAGCATATCAACATATAATACAGTCTATTCTTTATAAAAGGATTCCTCTTTAAATACTACACAGTAAGACCGATATTTAGAGTGTGTTTTGCTTTTACATGTGAAAAGTAACCCAAAAATAAAAATGGACATAAGGAATTCTCGTAAAAGGAAAAGCATCGATATATGGAACAGATTTTTCATGAATATTTAGTCTACCGGTCACTTGCAAGGAATTTTCTCCCAATTTAGCAACAATTTATAGTATTTTTTGGCTTACCTGTGAATGTGGACTTAATATTATTGAATAGTAAATGGGAAAGTGTATAAGGAATATTAAAAGAGTATACAAATTGTGAAGCAATATAATAAATTCATCTTTAGTTTAGTATTGAACTCTTTTACTGGCTTTTTAAGCAATCTACATGTTAATTCGTGTAAGAAATTCGCCCAATTGGAGGGAATGTTTCGTGCCAAGAATCTTTATACGGCGAATGCACTGTATGTGTGTATGTATATGTAATAATGTGTATAAATAATAAAATAACGTGTAATTGAATGTAAATGTATGTTAGTTGTGTGTCTGTGTGAGTGTGAGACAAACAGGACAGGGAGGCTAAGGCTAATAGGCCATAATATAATGCAATGCAATATATGCAATGGAAAAGGAAGGCAGGACAGGGCAGGATACTCTTTTTCATTTTCTAACCTAACGGTCGTGCCAAAGTTCCACGAGACTGTTATTGACAGAGAGAGAGAATGTGATGAGGACTCCTTTCACACAGGATCATCACATAATATTTACTATATAGATATAATTGTACCTAAATATGTACTATATATGAGTTTGGCAGTTTAGCATTGAATTTAATATTTATAAGGGACTGTGTGCCTTCCCTGACTTGGCCTCGGCGGAAAGGAAATGCGATGTGAGAGACCGGATTCGAAAGGGTGCGTTGCATGTGAATTGAATAGAACAACGAGTACACCAGAAAAACTAAATAGTTAGGGTCTCTCTTCATATAACACAGAAAAACTGTATTTGTATCCCGTGTCCGGTATGTAATGTACTATTTATATGTGTGTGAATATGTATTTGTGTGCTTTTAGCTAATGTTACAGGGAAAATGGGGGTTACGCAGTGTTTAGATAGTTGTGTAGATATTATTTCTTCACGAGGGACATTATTCCAGTAATTTGGGTCATATTATGGAAAATTGTCAAATTTTCCAAGCATTTTTAAAATTTATTTTTGCAATTTTACTACTAGATAATATTGTTTCAAATCTTCACTTTCGAATCTGCATAAATGACTGTGGAAATGAACATAAAAGTTCCAAATTTTAATTCTGACTGCATTTTTGTATCAAAAGAATCGTAAACTGGATGTGTAAATAATATCAGGACAGGACCCTCATACAACACGCAAATTAAATTAAATTCGGTCATAAAAGATTATTATTAGATATGCGCACACTTAATTAATTGCTCTGATTAACTAATTAATTTCGTAAGTTTTCGTAGATTTTAAAATGTAATGCTAAAAAACAGGGTTTTAGGTTGTGCGTTCTACCACAAATGCATAATAATTAATTACAAAAATAATTACAGTAGTTGTCAACTGCAAATGTTTTCTTTAAAATTATTTTCGTGTATATAAGTGCATCTGTAATAAAAAAAACACTTGTTATTTAATTTATACGTAGGATGTAGATGCTTAAAAATTAATCCGGGTTAAAACATTGCTACCAGTGTGTTTTCCTAACTTATTAATGAGTAAGATAATTGATTACCACCTCAGTACAGAAACTCCCTGTAATTTTCTAACAATAAGTTGTATTTAGGAACTATAAGTATCTGTACTTCATAAGTATATTTGGAATGCAATACTTAATATTATCTTTATTGAATTCACTAAGAGTGTTCGTTAGTTGGTTTTGGTTAAGTGGGTTAAGTTTAGCTTGTGCCAAGTCAACTCCTTTCTTTCCTTCCTTCCTGGCTTGGTCTGGCCTGGACTTCTTCTCTCGGATGTTCCCAAGTTCAAGTTCCCATGTGAAAAAGCTGGAGTTTGCTAAAACCCTCCATTCCCATGAATTTTTCTTCGGCGGAGACGAATGCAGGGCGTTACGCACTCTACCACAGCGTGGATCCTACACGCGCTGGACCCTTAATGCAACACATCTCTTATCCAGCCAACTTGTGCATAAGCATTCTTACGTAACGTCTAACGATCATTATTTGCAGAAAGAGAGACCGTTACATTTATTTCCCAACTAACACTAGGTTCTGCTTTTGGTAAGATTGTGAGAATCCTGATTTAATGTTTCTGTGCATAAGGCACTTACAAATAAATAAATAAATACTTTATTTTATGTAATCTCCATGAGACAATGTTCCATAATGCATGTGTATCTGTATATATGCGATAACAACTCTAATACTGTATCGGTTTATGGACACCGCAATCTCAAAATGAGATTTTTGTTTGGGAAAATCTAATACAAACACTAATCCAGAGATGAGATTTGATATTTCCTGGGATTTTACAATATTTACACACTGTTCCAGTTAAAATAATTATTTGGCCCAATTCAGACTTCAGATTTCACTTTATAATGAAATAAACCATTGCATAACGGGTTAAGCTAAATGGCTCCATTAAAATACCCGTTTCTTTAGGGACAATTAACTTAAACGAGATATTAAAGCATGTAGTATTGAATTCTTATAAAATCTCACGTTGCCTCAAATGGGGAAAAGTGAGATTCATTCATGACGTCATCAGTTTTTCAATTATGCCCCACTTTTGTCATATACGTCATTTAATTTGGTGGGCGTGGTCATAACTCTACTGTGGTGTGGCCGATTTGGTACATTAACTAACTGAACATTTGTAATTAGCGATATACATTAGGACATGTACCAAATCTCAAAGGAATTGGTCAACTAACTTTAACTGTGTCAAAAGTTATATTGTCCACGGACAGACAGAGAGACGGACGGGCAAAGTATCTTTATAAAGCGGTTTCTCAACCGTGTTACTTTTTGGTTATTTATTTACAGACGCCAATATTTTATGTATATACTAGATAAGCGTAGGTAAGTCTACGTGCATTGTACTGTCAATTGCACGAGTTTTAGTATTGTGTGAAGAAGAGTTATAATATCACAATCTTATGCAAATAATTCTGTTTTTGACAGAGTGCGTTCGCTTTCCTCGTTTCTCTAATCTCCTTGCAAACATTTACATGATTTAGATTCCCTAATTTTGAATAATAAACAAATAAGAGCAGTTCTCAGGGCACAGACAGAATTCATGCTACATAGTTCATCAAACTTAACAAATAAAAAAGCTTATGCATTGTATTCGAGTGGGAACGTGGGATTTAAGGGACGTGCTACACCTACACCTCTAACACAAGGGAATTTTGAGTAAACGTTTGCAGTCTGTATTTAAATGTTTATTTAATGTGTATGGTTTGCACATAAAAACACAAATGAAGCCCGTCCGTATTATTATGGGTATATAGATAAAATTAGAATTGAATAGTAATAAATCGAAGCAATTAAGGTTCCAGGTAAAAATGGAAACATTTCTTGAAAGATCCACTATATAGTGAACTTGCACATACATCACAATCTAATTTATGTACGTAATCGCCTAATCACGATTACGAATACAAAACAAAAGTCACTGACTAAATTTCAATCTGAACTCCTGTGGACGATGTTGGAAATTTTAAAAATCTTTGCATAAATACAATATGTTAAGTTCATTCCGTGTATAAGGATTCCAGTATAAAGGAATTTGAAACACACCCGTCAATGTCCACTTACTATTTAAACAGGAAAGTGTAAAAGGACTGTTAAAAAGTATACAAAGTTGTGGAACAATAATACATTCCTCGTTAGTAGTGTATTAAACTCTTTTATTGCCTCTTTAAGCCTCTACATGTCAATGAATATAAAGAATCTCCCAAATACATATGAAAAATGACCAATTTCTATAGGATTCTTTATATGAGCAAAAAAGGTAGTATGTTGTTATTAGGTACTTACTAAATGTACTAGTTAAAGTTATGTAAAGCATAGATCCTTCAGGTACATTACCTGCATGAAATTATATAGTGTGTTAGTAAAATCCGTAAGTGCACGTGCTATTGAAGTACAGCTGAAAATAACACTCCATCAGGCTAAAGTAAAGTACCAACCACCTATTACCCATACATATTCTACAGTAATAGAAAAGGAATCCAAATGTTTTGAATATACACTATATGTTTGTGTACTACTAATACACTGCACTGGTACATGCAGCTGAAGGCATTTAATGTTAAATTAGCTTACCCTTAAGTTAACCCTTCCCATATGGTTAGTATATGTCTATGCTATGTGTGCTCTTACAATTATTATTACTTTTATTACTAGTTAAATGTGCGACATGCAGTTGGTCCGTTGTAAATAAATCCCACAATCAAATATGTATAAAATATGTGGCATAACTATATACGTAGGTCTCCAGGCAAGACATAGCTTGCAGATATTTCTATGCATACTATTCTCAGTATATTTCATCCAAACCTCAATGCAACGGTCAAATTTTGACCGACTTAAGTACACAAACCCTATCAATTAGCTATGTGCTCTCTCGGATATTAAATAACGATAGTATTTCAATTTTTCATGTTAACTTCACTATAAGTATAATATTATACGTTCGTCAATAGACGTTTTAAGTGAAAAGAGTAAATAATTAATTAGGAAAATTAAAGAGTACATTCCTAAACCTGCCTTTGCGAACTATTTACTTTATGCCGGCACAAATGCAATACAGCAGCTCTTTATACCTGTAATGTGTTCATATTTTATGAAGATATTTTAATTAATTGTTACTACAAAGGTCTTTGGATAAAACTATATAATCAATTGATTTTTACATCAATGGAAGAGTAATAGGTGGATTAAGCTGTTCGTATTTGCTTGCACATATAAATTAATCGTCTCGTCCAGCGTGTCAGTGAAAATAGAAATATTTCTCGCTTCACATCACATAAATGCAATAAATAAAGTGAAAGCATTTGCTCCAGTTTTAACACAAAATAAAGAAATTCAGGGCAACATATTTATTTAACTTATTTTACCAATTTATTTCATTCTTTTCATTTTTTTGGTTTTTTGAAAGTGAAAATTTTATCATTTATTGAGTCCAGGTGACAAACAAACCAATTAACTAAATCATTACATATTTTTCCTTACGATTTGTGTAAATAGTAAATTGTAAGCACTTATAAGTATGAATATTATGTACTGTGTATTTGCAGAAGTCAAACACAAATACAGCACAGTAGCTAGTTCGTAGTCAGCAGGATACCATACAAATATTAAAATACTAATACTATGTGAATAAATCTTCTTACCACATATTATACAATACATGCCATGTTATAAGATTTATTTTACATAGGTATACATATATTTGTACTCGGTAATACGTTCTATAGATGCTTATAACCATATGTACATAAATGTACATATGGTTCCTTATTTTTAATGGCTATAGTACACTTACTACTTACATAATATGTACTGCATAAGAAAAAAGAACCGTATAATTGTAGTGTAGATGCAAGTACACACTTAGTACACATTACACATCACACCAAACCATGAATGATGAAAATGGAAAGGTATGGAGAATAATTCGGTGTAAGACTTATTCACATGCATATACTCTCTAATATTACATAGTAGTTGTGTACAGTACCTTGTTAAAAGGTTAAAACCACGTTGTACATAAGCTAGCAGATATACCCACACATAAATACATAGGAAATATACGTAGAAAGCTCCTAGACGGGCTTTAACCGCTTACACTGAGAAATACTCACATAGAAATACAATCTGTTACTATTGTAAAAGCAAACCGTAAAGCCAGACATACAACTTACATATAAATATACATAGATAAATAGCTGTACGTACTGTATTTGTATGTACTACTGATACTAGTATGTACAGATAGGATTGTTAAGAGTATAAGAGGATTGTTAGTGAAGCTGGTTGTGTTAGTCGCCCTTTAGCCTCAACGGACGAACCAACTCATCCAACTATTCCTCAATAAGTTCCCACGCTGGTTTCGTTCAGTTCTTTTTACATTATACATTCTACATCACAAAATACAAACTGACTCTTCCCTTTTACTATAACATAGCATATGAAAGAAGAATTAAGTAATTGCATAACATAACATAACATAACACAGTAGAAAAGCATTAGATATCTAAAGAATCCTACGAATCAACTTTACATACTTTACTTGAATACATAATCACACCACACTACTTACACTACTTACAGAACAGAGAGTGAGTATTACTTATAAGCTACTTGATAATATATAATATACTCCATTTCTATACCTACTGGGATACAGAATACAGATAGAGAAAAGTTGAATTTGAATTAGACAACTCGTATAGATAGATGTCCAGTCTAGAGATTACATTTCACTATATTACATGAATAAAAGTACAAGAAGTTGTTTAAGAAGAAGAAGAACCAAATCAGTTCATTCCATTCAAATTGAGATTGAGAGAGGAAGCTGTAGTACAGATACAGATACATTCGAGATTCAACACTGAAGAAGCATTTACATACCTGATTGCTTTATGTAAGAAGTAAGAAGATCAACTTGGATTAAATACCTTTACTCTACATACAATATAATAATCTTCCTCTCCTCAGCTTCAGAATCTTATTCAGACTGGTTCCCTTACACTTTACACTTTACACCTTACCTTGAATTTGAATTTTGATTTTTTTGAATTAAATTCTGTTTTGAGTGAGAATTCGTAAATTTTGTTTGAAAATATTTGAAAGAAGAAGAAATATACTCGAAATTAAGAGAAATAGCGATTTAGAAGCGTCTTAGAAGATAAATTGCAGAGAAATATCAAAGTTTGTTAAAGATTTAAAGAGTTTTTAGATTGTTAGAGCGAGATCGGACACTCAGACATACCAAAGGAGTCAAAGATACAAAAGGTATAGCAAGATCAGTTGAGTAAAAGAAGATCAAGCCAGGCCAGACCAGACCAGGAGTACCAGGACCAGATTTGATCTGTCTGCTTGAGAAGAAATGAACTGGAGTGGAAGTGGACTGAGTGAGTGAATCTGTTGTCTGATGTTGATTTGACTCTCGTTCTCGATCTCGACTCGTCCAGTTTTTTATATCAATCAACTCAACATTGGAAGAGGCAAAGGAAAGGAAGAAAAATACTTCTTACTTAACTTACACTTACAGATACAACTTACAAGCCAAGAGCAATTGAGTAAAATAAAATAAAGTGGAGTGAACGCATATTTTCATCTAGAGATCAGTTCAGTTACCAAGAGATCTTCTTCTTGGCCTGGCTCCTGCTTCATCTTCTTTCCTTCAAACATAAAAGTTCAAAGTTGTCTCTCAAAAAGAAGATTTCGCTAACTAAAAATTGTTTTGTCGGATTTATTGCCTTATTTTCAGAAAAAGAGCAATTTTAACAATAAAATTACAAGTGCATTGCTTAAGTTCATTAGTTTTACGATTTTATAGAGTGAAACTGATTGAGTGTACTGTAGTGTGTTCGTTGGGGTTGAGGTTGAAGTTGTGTAGTAAAAGTATATAAGTAAATAATACAGCAAGATGAAGGTGGCTACTGCTGGCGGGGCAGATGTCCAAGTACAGGTAACAAGAATTCTGAATTTTTTCCTTTAACGTTATTATGTATAAGTTAAACCTTAAAACTTACCTAACTACTATGTATGCATAGGTATTACTATAATACACACACATTCCCTGAAAAAATGTATTTTGCTATATACCTGTTAAATATTACCTGATCTTAAATGATACACATATTTTTTTAAGTACAGATAATACATGTATAGTTATAGTAGAGAGACCATGATATTATTATGATCATGGTCATGATATGATCCTATTAAATGTATATGTATATATCTTACAGTTTTTTTAAAAGAAAAGTCGTTGAATGTTGAATGTTGAATTGCATTGCATTGGGAATTCCGCAGAGCAAGCATTTTAATCTTCTTCTGAGATTTTTCAAGATTTTTAATTTTTAAATGGATGGATACGACTTTGTTACTAATTGAAATGTATTTATCTTGAGAGAGAGAGCATGAAAAATCTAAATCTAGTCCTTTGGCATGTTTAGTCATTTACTCGTTTTATGGGCAGTAATGCTATGTTGTAAATGGTAAAGAGAAATATAATCTGAGAAATTCATCCCGATCTTTATCTTTGTATGAGCATATCAACATCTTTTGTAAAATGAATTTTTCTTGGGAATGTTATAGATATCCAAAGGATTCCACACAGCACTGGAACAAAATAATCCTAGTTTGCTCCAAGATATCCTAAAGAATCGCCACGTGGACTGGATGGATAAAGATGGACTGACACTATTACATAGGAGTGTTATGGCTGAAAGAATCGAATTTGTAAGCAATGCACTTTTACATAACATACATACTGTATAGTTGAATCTTGAATATTTAAGCTTGTTATTGCCGATAATGCATTTTTATGGAATTTCAACAATTTATTACATGCTCTGAGCAAATGTAATAAACTTTTATTATTCCTGTTATGATTTTAACATCTTTTTAGTGTCCATATGACATTTCACGTATTTTATCTTTCAATTCATCTGAAATCTACTTATTTAGAGCAATTTTGAATTTTTTACACACCAAATATGGAAAAAGGGTTTGAGCTGAATCCTGAAGATTTTTTTAAATTTTTTGTATACACACCATAATTATTATACTGTAATTGTAGTGTTAAACTCGTACTTTCACTGGAAAAATGGGTAAATTTACCAGATTTAGTAAAAATACGATGATTCCATAATTTTAGGTGAGACAGTTGATATCCCTTGGAGCAAACGCAACACTAGCCAGTCGAGATGGATGGTCCCCATTGCATTTAGCTGCTTTTACAGGGAATAATGACATTCTATTATTTCTCCTCAAATCCTGTTCTTCAGGAGGACAAAATGACGAATAATGGCACCGACTCCTAGTCAATATAATCACTGATACCTATTGTTAGTATCTTACTGATATATCATATCAACAAATTAATTAACTAGTTAATTAATTACATAATTATCACAATATGCTTACTACTAATCGATACAAAACACCTTTCAGGTGGAAAAAGACTATAAATGCTAAAATATGACTTAAGTTGTCGTTTTAATAGTTATTTTCTGTAAATGCTAAAGTTAGGTACATAGTTAAATAGAAGATGTTGCACACTACCTACGGATATAAGAACAAAAAACAAAATGTACAGAGACAAGACAAAACAATACAAATACAAATATACATACCTCAAGTATTACATACAATACAACAATACAAATACACAGATAAGATACATTTACATTTACACTTGGAAAAAACTAACAGCATTAATTACTACTACTAAATGTTACTACAATTAAATACATTACACTTGAAAATAACTATCATATATTAAAAAATATCACTAAATCATTCAAAATGTAGAAAATAGTTGTTTATTTGTTGTTATGTAATGTTTGTGTTGTGTTATGTATGTATGTAGCTTAATTATAATTAATAACTATAAATAATTATCATTGTGACAATTGAGAAAATCAAATCAATCTATTTTGTTGGCTCATCAAAATACATTTATAATTATGTGAGCGTACCCATTTGCGTTTACGTTTTGTTATTTCTTCATTTTTAATTTTTAATCGCGAAAAATCTTAAAATACGTTTTGTTATGTATGTTTGTAATTTAGAGCAAGACAAGGAAAGGAAGTGTAAAAAGACGTTTCCTGTGTATATGTGCAAGTATGTACAACGTATGTACCTTCAATCTTTATGTCCACACCTGTGACTTTACATTTTACATGAATTGTACTAATTAACTTTTGTTTAAACACCCTAATGATTTATAATCCTAAAATATTATACACATTATTTATTGACTAGTTTTAAGACTACATAATAAATATACTACACTATAGACACAGAGTAGACAAAGAAAAATTATTATCCTTGTATAGTATGCCCTTCCCACATTACACAGTAAGTAAATATGTATTTTAATTTCACGATGCGTTTTCCGAGAGTTGAAGATTAAATAGAGTAATTAAGTATCTAGTATAATGTAGCTAATTATAATAAATACAATATAACCAATTTAAATACTCGATCGAAACGTACTGAGCTAATAAATCGAGAGTTTCATGCAAAAAATACAAATTTTGAATGCCAGTGTTATTATTTCACTAGAAAGTTAAACATCACCATCTAAAATCTATGTAAGTATCATCCTTAGCGAAATCCATATTAAAAAATTCATCTTAGTACATGTATTTTGCATAGAAAAACGCAAAATACAACTGCAGGAATCCAGACTTTATTTTCATGTGAATATTCATCTTGGCACTTATTAGTAAACAGAAATCTTAAAAGTACTACTATATAGAACTTCTCTAACTTTCCTCTACAAATATTCTAGGGAATCTTCGTTGGTATTTACAAAAATCCATTGCAGCATTTAAGCCAACTTTACTGTTCATTCAAAGCCACAATTTAAAAGGATACCATTTAATTCGACAATGAATTTCAGGAAAATAAATGATAATTGCCAAAAATATGAAAAATGATTATTTATTGTCTCATAATTAGCCAATTTCAATTATAATTACTTCATAGTCGACTTGCTTGTGGCGTCTTAATTACTCCATTCAGATAAACTGCCGTAATAATCAATTTTCGAACTAACAAAGTATAATTGATGTAAATTGTGCTATCGCCAGTTATGTTTGTTGTTTTAGAGAGATATTTTTTACTGCCATTTTAATATTAAGTCTAATATTAATAGTACAACAATGGAATTTTCATTTTCTTCCACAATATTTCGAATTTCTTTACTGAGAGAGTTGAGTCCAAATTAAATTCCTTCTCATTTTAAGAAAAGTTGTGCCATTTGTCCAAAGCCACAATTTCAAGAATCTCGAATATTTTTTATTATTATTAGTAATAGTACATAGTTGTGCAGTAATCTCTCTCCCGCCTATTCCTAAAAATATAAGATTGGAATTTTCCTTTATAAATAAATTCTTTATTCTTTTCTTTGTTATTGTCGGTGAAAATTCCATTCCTTTTCGACAACCCTGTCCTGATGTTGGAATATCATGCAAACTGAGAGTATACATATTTATTGTAATTCATGTATTTTTCATGGAAATAGTTTGACGTTTTTACATTCATTAAATATTTGAAAATATAAATAGTTTTTCCTTAAAATAATAATCCAAAAGTTATTTATGTAAGAAAATATTATTAACTTTGGTTGATCTTATGTTAGCTTTTGGATTTGAGAGAATTCCTTCTTGTAAATTAAAGCTTTAAGCGAGAGGGAAAATCAGTCAGTTGGCGTATGAAAGGAATAAAGGAATTCCTAACTCATTGAACTACATATAAATGCTGTAATGTAACATAACTATAACATAACCTAAGTTAAATACCTACATACTTAAAATCTATAGCTTATATACTATTATATTCTTATAACATTCATTTTAAAAGAGTTGGTTTTTGAAGGCCATGTCTAACTAAAGCTAAAGCTAAGGCCAACTCACAGAATCTTATATATTATGTCCATACTTACATGGTAAGGTAAGAGAATATTATAAGTACCTATATACTTAAACCTAAGACAGAGTTTATCTTTTGCCTACTTATATTACAAAAGTATATATGACTATAAGTAGTCGATATATAGAAATTCCTTAAATATACGAAATCCGACTGCATCTTTTCACTTTCTTCATCTGATCTCATCTCAGTTCAGTCGAGTTCAGTTCACATAACTTTAGCTTCATTCTAAGCGTCAAAGGAAAGGAAAGGTCTTGGTTTCCTCTCCAAAGGTTCCTTCCCTCAAAATCTCCTCCTTGCCTGTGCCCTGTCTTCCCTTGTCCTTAAGGTTCATCTTTGGCTTAGCATCTTTGCACTCACATAACATTATTTATTATTATGTATAAGTATATGTCAGCGACAAAAATATCTCACTTGCAAAAGAACCAGACCAACTATTTCAAAATCTTACGGAAAATATCCTAAAATTCTACAACACTAAATATTTCTGGGAGGAAATTCAATACTATTTTTCATACTTAACAAAAAATGGCAAAAGTTAGCCCCAGAAGCAGAAAATTTTGATTTTTTGCAAGATTATCATAATAATTGGATAATGAAACTTTTGTCTTTGCCAGCCGTAGTAGAGATATAAAATGTTCTTACTGAAAATATTACAAAAATTAAAAAAAAGTTTTAAAGTCCCAAAATATATTTGTTGAAAACTTTTTGTCCCTTACGAGCTCTTGCCTAGGACATGTTTGTATAATGTACTTAAATATAAGCCACAAGATTCCGTATAGTAAGTGTTGTAAATTGAATATAGTGCAATTGTGTATGAGGTTTAAATCGTAAACTACCAACATTATCCATTTTATCACCAAAGATGGCAAAGGGCAAGAGATGAGGACAACCCTTAGTGCTCGTTACGGGGCTGGATAGGACATTAAGTTAAGTAGTAGCTTCCTTCGTCATATTATGTAGCACATAGTGTGTTATGTATTTCTGGTTCATTTAACATTATTACGCATAGTTACATACGTGTACTCGTATTATAACTACATTATAAGTATAAGTGTAGTACAATCTCTGAAAGTTAATACTTTAAACCATAACAGGCAGGGTATGTTAGTCAGTATGTTCTAAAATATTATAGATATGCAGTACATTTCACGTATAAGGTTCCTTGGGGGTTGGTCCGTGCAAAACTTCTCCTGTATAAGGGAATTCTTATGTCCACCGAGATGTAAATTGCTTTAAAAGCCACTTGCCACTAATAGTTAAATATAAAAGTAAATTTCTTATACATAATATTCATTTTTCGCTTTTTTTGATGGTTGGTAAATGTCAATACTCAAATAGACGCTCTAAAATTCGCCCTATATAAGGAAATTCCTTTATTGTACCAGATTCCTTATAGAGAGAAAGATAATATATATATATGCACTTATACTTTTACTGCATACATACATAACAGCTAACAACATAGACATTTGTACAATTGTAGTACATAAGTTAGCAACTGCGTTGGAAACAGGGTTGTCTACATTTTTATTGAATTGAAGAGTTGCCTTGCCTTTGCCTGTCTGTGTCTCGCCCAAGAAAAGTACCTACTACCTGCGGCATATCCATTATCTCATCTCTCTCATACTTAAGTACATATGACATTGTAAGAAAATTCCTTTTACAACTATTACTCCTTAAATTTGAGGACTAATCTTAAAACTACGTTAATATATACTTCTTATACATACAACACAACACAACAGTCATCCCTTTTCTTCAGAAAGCATAATACGTAGTATTTGACAATAACATTGGTATGTGCTATGTAATATTTGTAATACCCATGCATTAAGAATAGGTAAAGGGAAAGAGACCCTTCTCTATATTCTGTATAGATACCTAACCTATCTATTCATTCAATTTCCAAAGTATCTGTAGAAAAAGAGGTCCTTTAACTCAAGTTAGTTTTGGTTTGCTTTGGTACGTGTTCTCGACCCTCATAGTTAAATAAGTACTTTATAACATAACTTATATACTATAAGTATGGGTTTCCGTTCCCTTTTCCATTCTTTATATGAATTATAAGACTTTCTTTTGGTTAGGGCCCTTTATATGATACCAAGATGACCTGGACATATTTTTGCTCCTTGGATTATTCCCTCCTATAAAATAGAAGTACTGGATTATTGGGCTACAGTAATAATAAGACACTTAAAGGGATATATAAGAAAGTAAAGGGACTGTGAATATTATGTACATAAAATAGCGGCTACTTAACTACTTACTTTCCTTTAGGTTACGTCAGCTAGGATACTTACATAAATCAAAGGCTTTCTTTAAATCTAGTTACTACATAACATATAAAAATGTGTAAAACTGTTTTTCTATAATATCCTATAGATGGATAATGATTGTAATACATAATATTATAGTAAAGGGTGCATCCCTTCAATATTTCTTAGACAGTAGCACATGGAACTAAAGGGACCCTGTAGAGTGGAGGCCCGGCCAGCTAGGGACAGCCTGTTGCGTTTGGTAAACCAGAAGTTCTCGTTCCTTCACATCATAACATAACACAATTTCTTATGCTTCTTCATCTTCATCTCTTCTTCTCCTCCTTTCCTCCTGTAAGAGTTTGAATTTGGAATCCTCTTTCATTTCTATCCAGGAGCAAAGATTCAGAAGCAGAAGAGTTCATTTGTAATCATCGCTTGCTTACTTTTCTACTTGTTGGCTACACTACACTACAACTACAATTCATCCAGTTCATCCTTAAGCTATGATGAGCTACCTTATATAATACAATCATACATACTACACTATATACTACAGCTCAGTATAGCAGAATCCGTACACAATCTTATATGCCAAAGGCAGAAATGCCTTTAAGACATGAAGACCAATTATTTTTTAATTATTTTTATTTCTAGATACGCCAAATTAAATTTTGTCTGCAAAACGCATGTCGTACAGGACAAATTAACCTACAACTTGTATTCCCAAACTGTCACTGTCAATAACCAAAGGTCCGGGGCAAATCTGTAACAACATAGAAAAACAATTTTTCCAAAGTTGTCACAAAAGGAGACCCCATTTTCAGGATTTTAATTCAAAAACTTTAAGAATCCTTTAATTGCCTTTTATTTTTTAAACTCCGAATAGTTTTAATAAGGTAATTGGTCACCACCCTACTTAAATCCTTGTAAATCCACCACTAGGCTAAGAAATTCTTTTTACATCAAGTATTTGCACTTTAGAAGATGTTTCATGATTAATATATACAAAATAATACTAAAGCTTTGATATGCAATTAAATAAGTAATAGCTTAGATAGCTAAAATACATTGTGATATTGGGTCTACTGTCCCTTAAAGGCCTTTTTGTCTATAACATGTGTAATTATATAAAATGTACATTTCTATAGAACACTACACATATTACTACTCTTTTTAACTACTATCATGATAGTTTTAGTGTTATAGAAAAGCTGCAGCAAGATGCACTACTGGATGAACCAATAATAATGAATTTACAGATTATATTACACTACGGTGCTAACGTAAGTACTTATATAAGAACTGCCTACATATGATATGCCTATTTGTGTGAAAGTATAACTCTAACATTTACTTTCTTATGATATTTTATAGTTTGAGATTTTACACGCATAACTGGTCCTAAGTTCGATCATAACCTTTATTATTATGTAAGTTGATACATATAACATACCTCTGCACATTAGTTATGTTGATATTACTTACTTATACCTATATGTGACGTGGTATCATGTAGTAATTGTATTATTGTATGTGTGTATCTGTAATAAACTTTAAACTAAATGTGCAGCTATATAATTGTACTACCCACTTCCATACATAGCATAGTAGTATAGACTTGTCTGCTCTTAACTTATTATAAGTAAGGAATTTTTGTAAACTGTGAATAAAGCTCAGCTAAAGGAGCGAGTCCTCCTTCTTTTCATCATTAACTTGCCTTGTTTGCCTTCGAGACGAAAGTTTTTGAATGAAACTCAACTGACTGAACGGACCGAGACTGGAACATATAATATAATTCTATTCCAGATTCCAGACACATACATATTTGTATGTGAAGGCAATAATATAATTTATAGCCATATAAATAGGTACATACATTAACTACATACATAAATAGGTAACTCTCAATTTACTATACATCGTATGCGGAATACAGTAAGTAAAGGAATTGTTTCTTATACAGATATGTATTTAGACATGTGTACACTTGGCCTGGATAATAATACAGGTAGAATCTGTGCTTATAAATAAACCAAAAATGTGGTAGCAGACCTTTGATTTGTTCGTACCTACTTAACTTTGACTTTAATATTGTTATCAGCTCCGGGCGGGTTACGTTTATGATGCCGCACTAACACTGTTAAAAGAAATATTAAATGGAACACATTTATGTAAAGATATTCAGTTTCATGAAAATAAATTCCTCTCCTTCCTTTCCCATTTGCAGTGGGCAGCTTTAAAATTACAAAATTATAATACAAATATACCTAATGATAACTTACTTAAGCATATATGCCTACAGGAATTAATAACCATATTATGTGACCCACAACATAACACACTTACATATGCATTAATAGCTTCCGAGGAATTTATCGCATTTCGTATGTACACTGTACACTCTCAGAGGAATTTTGAATTTGTGTATTCTTAAGGGGTAAATTAAAACTGCAGGCAAATAATAAACCAGTAGGTCTCGAACTTGTTTGAAAGTTAAATAATATTGTCTAATTAGAGTTTCAGACGAAATCTCAAGTTTATTGTTTACCAATTCCTATTTTAATATTACTGAAAGAACTGATTCATTTTAATGTCACTCCAGTTGTCAAGTCTTTCCCAAAGAACCGTTTTAACATCCATAGGAGAGGGCAGGGCAGTCCAACCTTAAGAAGTCCCCCCTTCAAATTTCTCTGTCTCTACATTTATGTCATCAATAACTTATTTTTCTCATTGATTGAATTGAATCTCATTTTCACACGCTTTCATACACAATAGATACTTAGCTGGTCAAGGATAAGGATACATACCTACGTGAAGACATAATACCCATAAAGATACAAAGTTTTTTTATAAGGGATCATACACATATGTACATAATACTTATGTAATGTAATTGTACTTTATATACAAAGAAGGGATCTCACGCAATAATAAGTAATTTTTTGCTTATTTGAGTGTATGAAGTAATACTATTAAATATTAAAGGGATGTTTCAGTTTTCAACGTTTCCTTACCTTACGCTTACGCTTACCTTAGAAACTGTAATACCTGTATGTATGAGAGGAGGATGATAAAAGAATGCAGACAAAGGTTAAGTAAGAGAGATAGAAAATAGTTTATGTTAATATAGTTCACCTTAAAGAGTGAGGAACTTTCTCTTGCTGTTTTCCATGTCTTCTTTATGTGTTTTGTACTTCAGCTAATGCATAATGGTGGGAAAATGCATTCCGACAATCCAGACAAGTCTTAGCATTTGTTGCAGAGAGTGGTGCACTTAAATACTTTCAATAAGTAAACTTACGCTAAGGTAAATATTTTCCACCATAATATAATTCTTTTACTGTGTGTATCAGCACATAGTCCATAGTATTGTAATAATTCTCAAGAGCAAGAAATATATCATGTAATTATAATACTTACTATAGAAATGAGAGTTCGCATCTGGCAGTACATGGAGTAACAAGTAAAATAAATTCATTCCGTAAATAGAATTAAATATTAAGTAGCTAGCACATTTAACAAGTTTTAAAAGCGATTTCTAGCATTATATTTATATCATTCGATAGATCAAAATTCACTGTAAAATAGTAAATAGTTATACAAAAACTAGATATACATTCTGTTTAAGAATACTTAAAATCAAAATTTCATTTGTGAAATAGTGATAAATTAAACGAAATGGAAAACTATACACCCACAGGAAGCATTGCTTCATTCCTTTCGGATGTAGGACACAAAATTCTTGAATTGCAAAGCCACGTTGCTAAAAGTCAGCACATTTTAGCATCTCTGAACCAGCATTCGGTAACTGGAATGCACCATGGATTTAATAACTTAAGTACTATAATATCT
>JAQFYC010001932.1:0-29410 GCA_034694165.1 Tomocerus mixtus | reverse complement strand
CAGAAGTAAGTCGCCCTTTGAAAAACTCTGTCCCATCCTAAAGTACTACAAATTCCATCCAATCTAATATTTAGTCATACTGAAGAGTGATGAAAATACTGTAGTGGATAACTATAACAATGTTTAGGTTGCCCGTTTTTATTCTATGAACTTTTAATAAGCAACAAATGTGAAACTCATTGTCAGACTAATTTTATAGGACAAATAAAGACGAAGCAAGACTACGATTTTACTCCTTAAATATGTTTATTTCTTAAAGACAGTGTAATATCTTGTACTTACTTACTATTACCATATTATTCCCAACAGACTGCAAATGGTTAATAGTTTGTCAAAAGTACTTAAGTCCTTAGCATTAAAGGCGAGGATACAATTGAATTAAGCTGCTAGATTGGCGCATAATATTTATAAAAATATGTAAACAGATAGTTTTGAGCTTTACATTTAATCAAATGCTATAGAAAATTATGCATAATGTGTTGGCCATTGTTATTAGTATAGTGCCATAAAAATGCTCTATAATCGCACATTAGTCTGAATTCTTTACATTTATAGGTACTATATTATTAAAAGATGTGTTTAGAGCAGATATCTCCATTCTATCGTGCATAGGACATACAGAGTACAGACAGATACATAAATTCTCAAGGCGATTGTAAAAAGTTTCATGCGTAAGTATAACACAAGCTACGTAAAGTATCGAGAGTTGATTTTGGCCTAGCTACACACACCAAGCCAGGAACAGGACCCGACGCGTGGAATTTGATTACCTTGCCATTTATTTTCTTACTCCCCCACACAAACAAGGGATCTCAGACAAGATTGAAAGGTAAATCTGCTAAAGTAGTTCTATCCTGTCCTATCTACATAGGCGTACATTCATTTCTTTGCTATAGTATGAAATACTCTGCACCTACGTATTTAAGGTTAGCGAACTGTAGGCGCAGTTTGACTGCTTTCGAATGTGGCCTTCTTGTTTCCTGCGATTATTTAGTTTCATCTAATAATGTTTGATGACAATTTTATTCGAAATTTTAGGACAAAACTGCCTGACAGCGACAAAATTGTTTTCTATTTAAACCATAATATTTAAAAAGCACCTGAAGACGTGCTGGGTTATGCTAAAGCTCATTATCAATTTACCCTCAAAACAGCAATCTTGTATATTGTAGTAGGTACTAAGATATCATTACGCAATGTACTATGCAAGGTACGGTGCATTTTATTTACATGAGTAATCAATGCCTGTTTATCTGACTTACATATTATGCATATTCAAATTATTTTATGTATCATTTATATTTTTGATCCTATTCACATCTGAGCCATTAATTAGTTTGTTATGTTGTGACAGTTGAGTTAAGTACTCAGATGAGATTGCTAATTGTATTGTGGACTAGGACAGCCACAGCAGTGCCTAACCTAATGGTGTAGGCTGGGCACAAGACATCAGACACACAGAAGAACACCCACACGGGTGGATTAGCTAAACATTTCATTAAAATGAGGTCATTATTCTTTTTGTCATGTCAGTAGCTAAGTCAAATGCAAATAGCGGACATGTTAACATATTATAGAAGTGTATAAGTATCTTTATCTTTATGTAACGTAAGTAAGTATAAGTTTAGTTGTGAGTCTTATGCATATTAACGTGTATACATACAATTTACTATTTAGCAACGCAGTCTAGTAGGTAGTATGTAGTTGAGTTTTGTATATATGCATAATATGCATGCAAAAATGTAAATACTAATTGTCTGTTACATGCTTTCATATAGAACGGATGTTAATACAATAATGTGGTTATGTGTATACATGCAGGTACATATAATAGTAGTCCAAGACACCCGAAGATGAAAAAACTTTTAGCGAAAAGGAAAATGGGATCGCCAGTACGGCGAGTAAGGTGGCAAGTAATTCTTAAGATGTGTTGTCTTTATATACACTATTATATCTTATATATTTAGTTGTGCCCAACTTTTCCTAGACTTTTAGAGCTGAATGAAGGTGTTTAGAATTTGGTGTTATATGGAGACCTGAAGTCAAGTTACTTTGGAAGTATACACTCCATTAGAGTAAATTCATAATGATTTGTAGGAAATCTGACAATGAGTTCGTTCGTTCGTGAGCATTAAGTCTGAGTGTATATTTTCTGTATTCATCATCTCTTCCTTTCTACCCAATCTGCCCACACAGAGCCTTAAAAAATCTTTGGTTTTTTAGTTGTAGAACTGCTGAGGATGTGATCTGTGTTTCTCTGTGTGTATGTGTAGTCTGTAACTGCTATATAGTAGTTAGGTACATTATCCACCCAATTTTTTCATGAATGTAACTTATATAAGTACATATATAACGTGTGTGGTTTGCTTATTATAGAGCTACCTACTTATGTCATAGCCATAATAATAGTCTAATACCTACTCATGCTTAAATACATGCACCACACACCAGGACATACATTTTAAAGAACACTCCTCCATCTTATGCATTTTTTGCGTTAGCCCAGGAATTCTAGATTATATTTTATTAATAGTACATTCAGATTTCCTACACTTATAACTTTAATACTACTCTTGCAGTACAGTACCTGCTTTTACGGTGCATATAGAACACTTGGCTCAACTGAACTATGAAATGAACCTATCGTGTTTACTATTATTTAGTATTTAAAGCGCTTCAACACCGTTATCTAATAATATGTACTACTATTGCAAAAAATACAGTAAAATCTCTATATAGGTATATAGTAGCCAGCACGGGACCAGCGCACAGCGCCCATACATACTGTAGTGTAATAAACATAAATATTCATTTGATTTCGTACTAGAAATTTAAGATGCAAATACAAGCTCAAGTGCATATACCTATTGCATTTATCATGGAACAATTGCTAATGAAAAACATAAACGCATGGTATACCCTAATTTTTAACGTTTTCCATGAAAATCTCCTTTACAGTGGAAGACCTATGCTACCTACCCGTTTGTATACCTGTCTATACGAATGACTCTTAAACCCAAAATAGAGAATATTCTTATACTTCATAACATACTACAAATTCATCAACTTAAGTTGGAGACGCATCTACATAGATTATAGATATTATGTCGATTCGATTCATAGTTCAGTGATAACGATATTAAGTACAGGAGGTTTAATTGTTTAATTTTGTCCTACATTTGAATTATAATAACATTTTCGCTTATTCCATGGAAAATTAAAGTAATCATAGAACAGAACGGAACGACTATATTATATTCATTATAATATATAGTATGTGGAAGTTAATCTCGTATAAATTATGATCAATTTAGATTAGCTAACTTTATATCTTACCTACGTAGTACCACTTTTATAAATTATTATGCATAAACATCTATTTAAAATGCTTTTTAATTGTATTAACTTCATGTAAAAATAATGCAAATGAAGTTAGACGCCAAAATACATGTAATATCAATATCAAGCATAGAATGAATGATATGATTAGAAGATGCCCTAGAAGATGTAAAAGTAAGGATCTGTCCTATTTTCTATAGACACTCACATAACACATTTATTCATAAACATAGGAATATACTTACAATACCCACAGAAAGCACAAGCTAAAGATTTAAGTGATCACACGTACTATATTGTATTATTATATATATGAATAGGCAATACCTATTATATTTTGGAGAAGGTAATTGAGATACACAATCATCATGCTTACCTAAATTTACTTAGGTAGGTCTATATTGTATACTTACTAAATTCCCTGTACGTACAGTACAGTGCTATTACATAATATATAGCTAGAGATAAGCTTACATTTACCATTACGTATGCAGAGACAAGGATACAAATTAGGTATACATATACTCAGATTTATTGCAACTTTTACTAGTGAAGTTATGTTATAAGTTAAGTTACCTAAGCTAAGTTGGTTAAATAGAGTTATACACACTCACACACAAATACACACACCATTCGATTATTAGGCGAGTGAGTTGCGTTGAGAAGTGTTCATCTGATTGTGAGTGTCCTCTTATTTGTGTAGTGTATGTGTATGTATGTGTAAGCGTGTACTGTAGTGTGTGAGTTATTTTAGAATCTTGATTTACTAATTTAACCAGGGAACTAGTTGTAGATAATTTGCCGGATACCACAATTTAGCCTTTAAATCTCCTCTTTTTCAATTTGGTTATTTTGAAATGGAAAACCTTTTCCAACCTTCTTGGTGTCGGGAAGGAAATTTTCTGCAAGTTCGTCTGTGGCTTGAAGATACAGAAAATGACTTGAATCAAGGGTGAGGCAATTATTATTATTATTTCTTTGCATTCATTCAAATTTTCTAACTAGTCCAACTCCTTAACGATATGCAATAATGGGACATATCAGTAACATCGTTATTATTACCATTACTATGCTAAAAGACCTACTTTTAAAGCCATCAAAAGTTGATTCCCTCATAAATAGAAAGGAAAGGTTGTGACTCACTCACTGACTCCCCAACATGGTACGAATTTTGTGAATTGCTGGGTAACTACTTACAAAAATGCACTGAAAGTTTGTGGAAATGATTATGTGTACTAAAAATATTGTTCTGCAAAATTTATTTAAAATTTAAAATTTATTTTTAATGTCCCAAGGTGCAATGTAATATAATTTGAAGCATATTCAATGTTGTCCGGTATGTCAAATATAAATATTGTTTTACTGAATTTGTTTATAGAGATGATCACGGATTCAGTCCTTTGCACTGGGCAGCCAAATATGGTCAATATAAGATTTTAGAGCTATTGATCCATCGTGGGGCTCGAGTAAATGTTGTCAACAAGGGAGACGATACTCCATTGCATTTATCTGCAGCACATGGCCATCAGGATGTCGCAAGATTGGTAACATATCTAAACAAATATAATATCATAATTTAATAATTAGTGGCATTTATTTGTATTTAATTCAGTTTGGCGTTTCACATTTCACAAGATGAAATGTTCTCCTATCAGTTAGTTATAGGATATTTTCTTTGGCAAATGTTTATTAAGTGTGTCTGTTTATTTAGCTATTGCAAAATCGAGCGGAAGTGAATGCCATAAACGAACATGGAAATACAGCATTGCATTATGCTTGCTTCTGGGGATATGCCGAGCTTGCAGAAGATCTCGTCGCTAAATTTGGAGCTCTCGTCTCGATCACAAATAAGGACGGAGACACGCCGTTGGACAAATGCAGGGGAAATTTGTCAAACAGACTTCATGGTAAGCACATGACCACTGATGAATATATTGTATTACAAGATGTTAGGGTCTGGAGAATTGAAATTTTATTTACATATTATAATTTTGACAGATAAAGCTGTTGAAGCAGGCCAGGA
Organism: Tomocerus mixtus; assembly: GCA_034694165.1. NCBI lineage: Eukaryota > Metazoa > Arthropoda > Collembola > Entomobryomorpha > Tomoceridae > Tomocerus > Tomocerus mixtus. Next base: position 24,048 of record JAQFYC010001932.1, on the reverse strand, counting down.
CTTAAAAAAGATCCCCTACAAGGACCAAAGTTGGCTGGGACTCAAAACCCACAGAAGTAGTAAGTTTTCTTTAATCATACAAAATACATAAAAATCATATATGTAATAATTCTAGTTAGTAATTTGTATTTTGAAATGCTGTTTTATTTAATTAGGGGATGCAACTTTATCTCGACATAAAGGAATCTTGATAAAAGACCTAAAACTAACAAAACAATTGGCTGAATCCCCATCTAGTCAAACATGGCAAGGTCACTGGCAAGGGAATGAAATTATTGCAAAAATACTTCTCCTAAGAGAATGCACACCTCGCATTGCTCGAGATTTCAACGAGGAATTTCCCAAACTTCGGTAAATAACACAGTTTTTGATCTTGTGACTATAATTATCTGCTACCTACGAATAAATTCATAATATTGATATATCCTAATTTCTATGTATAGAATATTTTCACACCCCAACATTCTTCCAGTGATTGGCTGTTGCAATTCTCCTCCAGATTTGGTCATCATCAGTCAAAACATGCAATTCGGTTCGTTGTACAATGTTCTTCACCAGAGTACAAATATTGTGGTCGACTCTACGCAGGCTCTCAGATTCGCTCTCGATATTGCCAGAGGTATGGCATATTTCCACAATCTGGAAAGAGCTGTACCAAATTACTATTTAAACAGCTTCCACATCATGGTAATTATTTCTCCTCAATAGTTGCTTTATTTTTGTCAATATCATACTAAATAATCCCTAATTTACAATATTTTTCATGTGCATAGATTGACGAAGATTTGACAGCCCGAATCTGCATGTCAGATGCCAAATTCAGCTTTCAAGACAAGGGAAAGTTTTATCATCCTGCCTGGATGTCCCCTGAAAGTAAGTACCTACCTACATTTCTAAATGAAGATTGTTAATTGGGTTATTACGGAAAATATTTATTGATAATTTTATGTGTACTTTAGTTCTGCAAAAGAAACCTTCCCAAATCAACATAAAAGCTGCTGACATGTGGAGCTTCGCAATTGTTCTATGGGAATTGGCAACACGCTATGTTCCTTTCGCTGATTTAAGCCCAATGGAAATAGGAATGAAAGTAAATAAAACGATACTTTTCCGTTGTTAAATAATTTTTAATATTTAAAAATTAAACCTCATGCTAAACACTTTTTTGTATAATAGGTTGCAATGGAAAGTTTGAGAATCCAAATTCCGCCAGGAACTTCCGCGCATATGGCAAAACTGATTCGAATTTGTATGAATGAAGATCCTGGGAAACGGCCAACATTCGATATGATCGTGCCCATCGTCGAGAAAATGCAAGCTCATGTCACATAAGCTATTGAGTTACTAAGCTCCGAAATACACTAATAAATAGATGCATAATACTAACTAAGGATCTAATGCGCAACGACGAAAAGGTCAACTGACAAAGTGACAATCGGTGCTAAAAAGAAGACGAAATAACAAAAGCACTCGCACGAATTAAATTTACTTACCCAATTGTATTATGCACACTTAAATTTTATTTAACAATACTTATAGCCCTCGCTTAGAATAAATGTATTTCTAGAAATAGTGGCAAAGATTGATGAAGTATTACATAAATGTCCACCATAATTTCAAAACATGCTCTTTAGTCTGCAGATAGGAATATTATGTTATATCACAGAAACGACACCCTTCTACATTTGTATCTAACAGAGCAAAGTCTTTGTCACTCGTCACGTGGTATTATTAAAGATTATGATTCCTGTGAATTAATTAGCATAACAGTAATAACATTACTGTTGAATGAAACTTGAAACTGTTTTAACTTTACAAAATGGATACTCTCATTAAATGTTATTAATATATAAATGTTATAATAATGATATTATATATAATGTATAGCTATATATATACACATATTATTTCAACGTAATTGTATTTAAGATGAAAATGAAAACTATAGAATGTAACTGTTCGAAACAAAACAGATATCACTAGCTACATAAAAGTACATACATTTAAGTTATCGCCAAGCAGAGATAAACGAATATAATGCAATTATTACAAGTTGTAATTTACAACTATATTTTAAGCGAAATACTTGGCTATTTCGTAGCTAAAGTCAGTTCGAATATATATTATGCAGCGATATACTTTTAAAAACGAAACACTGCCTTACCCCACTCAAGTACCAATTAAATGTACGTACATAATTAATTCTATAATAGAAAGGAACAAGGTCCACTCCACATAAATTGTTTACCTTCCATAATGTCCATTCTTCACTACACAGTAAAACATAAATACATTTTACAGACTCGTCTATTTAGAAGATAAATATTTAATTTCACTTTTAAAGACAAGAAACCGGTATAAAGTACATGCACACCACGCACTATACATATTTAAATAAGTTCAATGGCTTCCACTACTTAACACGAGAAATGTAAATCTTATCTAACCTTGCTATATCTACTAGGTAATCAAGTAAATATGTACAGTTTAAGAATATGTAGTAGATAATGTATTTATTGTATGTAGCAGCAAACCTCACAATTTTGTTCTGAGAAGTTTTTATTTGTACAGTAATAATTAGTAGAGCAAATGCATTGAATAAGATATTGTTCTAACATATAGTATAGTATTTAAAATTTTTGACTTACTGCAATTAATGAATTGAAATTATGATTCTTCCAAGATATAACGAAGGCGTAGATTTGTTGTAACTGTAATTTGTAATTGCAAGTGCCTAAAAGTGCCAGGCCAGGTTAGCGTAAAGTGTATAAGTGCCTCATCTAATCTTAAGTGTACAGGAAGCCTTTAAAAATATTGCTAATAATGCTTTAGTTACTTATGTATGATATGTAACATTATCCGTATTTCCCTATTATATTTACTGTAGCGCTATTACTAGACAGAATGGATAGTGTTTTTAAACTTTTAAACCGTAGCATTTACGTAATACATAAATACAAAAGGTATACTAAATAATTACTACATAATCTGTACAATCTGTAGTGCAGACCAAATCATATAACGTTTTCTAAAAACACCACATGGTCTTCATTACTTTTACTAGTAACGAAATAAACTCTAAAATTCTAACAATAAAATTCACAGTTGCAATATTTTCAGATTATTTGGCATTGGCATACTTTTACATTTTTATTTTAAATTTTAAACCATTTCTACACAAAATCGTTCATTACAATGGAAAAATTAGTAACACTATTTACGGGCACACACTATTAGCATACCTATTCATTTTATTACGGACAAACAACAGGCAATTAATTAGGAAATTCGTATATTTTAGTAAAAATACCAAATCAAGCATCAAATAATAATTTACAAACACGAAGCAATTAACTGTGGCAGTGATATTTGCTAATTGCTGATACATAACAGGTATAAATTTTTACACAAAATCGTTCATTACAATTGAAAAATTAGTAACACTATTTACGGTCACACACTATTAGTATACCATACCTATTCCTTTTATTACACACTAACAACAGGCAATTAATTAGGAAATTCGTATATTTATGTAAAAATACCAAATCAAGCATCAAATAATAATTTACAAACACGAAGCAATTAATTGTGGCAGTGATATTTGTTAATTGCTGATACATAACAGGTATAATGTTTTAAACCATTTCTACGCATATGAATGCCCTTAACAATTGAAGAGTCAGTAAAACTCTTTACCGGCATATTTTATAGTATTTAGCGTTACCCATAATAACAACACACATCTAGAAGTTTATCATTTATCAGTGAATACACACAGCGCAACTAGTTGCGACAATAATATTCGGTATCTACTAAACTTAATACTTTCAAGACGTCAACTTTTAGCATTCTGCTGGCGGCATTTTATACATATTAGCAATTAGTCTTACACACCGTATGAAAAGTCATATTTTGTACAAAAAAATTAATTGTCTTACACATTGTATATAAAATTCCTAATTTTTATGACCTTTATAAGAATTAATTTGCATAATGCCTAACTATTTTATTTAAAGTCATTGTTATGACATCTCAATATTTATAAGAATTAATTTACATAATGCATAAATATTTTATTTGAAGTAAATCATTACAGATAGCTATACTTGTAGGCGACGGAGCCGCAAAATGATAGTTTCCAAGTAGTCGGTTTGAGGGATGAGCTAAAAATAGTAAACATTTATGTAGAAATAAATTAAATCGATTGATTGTATTGCTTTTAAATAAATAATTACCTTAATAATTTCGGAGATTTGTCTGCAAACAATTTCAGCATGGCTGCTCAGCTCTAGTTTCAATTTCTTACTATCTTGGTCAAAGGAAATGAAGTCAGAGAAATTTTTAGTTAAGAAAATTTCCATGTGGAAATAAATAAGGGTAATGCCACATTCTATAATGGTGACCAAATTTGATAGGTGTTTTGGCGAAACAGGGATGCGGGATGAAGCAGCTACTTTGGCAGTGGCATTGCTTATTATATTCAGAATGAGTCCAAAGGAAACATCTTCTTGGGGATTTTTGTGATAATCAGACTGCAAGACTGAAGCAGTTAAAATGACTCGACACGTTTTCTTGACTCCCGAATCGTCTCGTAAGTCCTTTAATGCGTCTCTATTTCTAGCATGGCCACTTAAGAACATCATAACATTTCGAGTTAAGCGTGTATTGTAATCTGAACTATTGTTGTCTTCAGAATAGGCTTGTAAAGTTTTCAGTAACTTAGGATATATTGACTGCTTTTTGTTCAAAGCGTTTGCAGGAAGTCTAGAGCTAATTTTGGCCATCAGAGAAGTCAGTAAGGAGACGGCATTTACTTCCTTAGCGTCTTGACTGGGTTTGACACTTAAAAGGGATCCTATTTTCAGGTCGTGTGTCGATATGAAATGCCAAATCTGTTCAAAATACAAATCAATATTAGTAAATGTAAATGAGGTACAACAAGGCAAAGACAATATTAGTATTATAGAATCGATTTGATATTTTACCTGAGTAATAAGTGTGTAATTTTTTGGAGCAGAGCCGAGCATCACGTGGAACAGTTTAAAAACGGTAGAAAATAGAGTATCTGTATGGGTATCCCCCGTTGGGATTAGCATTTCACTTGCAGTCATTGCTCCCATAGAAAAGGCAAGCCCCGAGGATACGTAATTGCGCTGCATGTGTTGAGAACCAATTTCAGTGGAGGGATTCAATCCGAATACGTTCATGTCTGACAATTTGTGGATGGTGTTGACATCCATGAGCAATCCGGTAGGTGTGGCTCCGGCAGCTGCTAAGCGACACAGTAGAGCCATTTTGGCTTCGAAGGCATACATGGCTCTCATGTGAACTTTCTCCGGCTGGTTGGAAAAGAGTTGAATCAAATTGACGTCATCCACCAAAGATAAATCATCCACTAATTTTCGAACGTAGCCCTTGACCATAATGTGATTTAAAATTGTTGTCTGGGAATACGATTTAGTGTTATTCATTAGTTGGGCGGAGAATTGCGAAGTTTCTTGTTGAAAAGTGGAGTCCTGAACTCTAGGTTCGAAAAATGTTTGTTCCGCTTTGTGGGCATGGCTGGACTCATGCATGTTTGTCACATTATGTTTTGAAGAAGCGTCCATGTGGCTCATTGAGAGCGAGTTGTTTAAAGCTGTTTTGTATTTATGAGCTGCGTCAAGGGCGTCGAGACCTTTGTTTGCTGTCAAACGTAATATTTCTCCGATAAGGTTCATTGCTTGCATCCTGCCAACTTCCGATGCCTGGAAACTGTCCTTGCACAAAATGGGCATTATTAACGTGAGAGACGGGCCATAGGCAGCGATGCCTTCGTTCTTGAGCATGGTGATTAAGTAAAGGATGCATGAATACAATATTGCTCGCACGGAAAACGTCTGCTCCCCAGCCACCCAAGTGCAAATGTGATTTAGAATCACGTGAAGGGTTGTAGGAGTCCCTGCTGTTTTCAAAAAAAGTTCCAGTTGACTAACGACAGCACATAATGTTAGAGTCGTCTCTGCGGACAACCGAAGGAAATATTTGGACGGGGCAGTTGAACTGGTGATTTTGATTAGCAGGACGCGAAGCATACTGGTGACAAAGTCTATTCCAACAGCAGGCAGGATAGACGACGATAGAACAATCACTTCTAAACATTGTCTCCATCCGTCGAATACAAGCATCTTACCAGCTTCTGTAGTTCGCATTGCATTAAGTTGTCGAGCGAACGCCGTTATTTCCTTTATATTTCAGCAATTAAAAAAACGAAATTAGTAAAATTAAACCAGCTACCATATTTCTAAAAATTTACATAAACTGTGTCCAAAATATACCTTTGCTTCCATGTTGATACTCTTTCTTAATCGCACAACGACATTCTTTTCAAGCTCTCGGATTTGCTCACGTAAAAGTGCCTCAAGCATTTCAACTCGGATGAATTTGGTTTTCAATTCCCCATTATAAAGTTCACAGGTCTCAATAGCCTATAAGAAACAATAATAACGTAATTAATGCTTAATACAATTGGTACGCTCAAGTAAAGGTAAAACTGTCATGTACCACACTACAATTACAAAATTGAATATTTATTGTTCAAACCTTAGAAACATGTGATGGGTCAAAAAATTCTAACATGGGCAATTCAATAGATTGGTTGTCTACTTCAAAGCGGGATAAAATGTCCTGAAATTTACAGTTTCGGCGTTCCAGGAACTTCACAGCCAATTCTCTAGCGTTGGGAGAATTTTTTAGCTCCACTGCCATAACTTTTAGAAAGTGACCAATATTTTCCAAAGTTGTTAACGAGTCAGGAAATTTTGAAGAAATCAACTTAATAAAGAATCGATTATTTCTGAGATATTTTAGAAGAGGTTGCCACAATATCGGATCTCGAACCAATGCCAAGAAAGTAGAAAAGGCTTCTGGAAGCACGGCGCAATTATCAATCAGGGCGTGTAGAATTGTAACAGGGTAGTTTTGAACACCTAGAAAATCAATTTTTAATTTATTAATTATTTACGTTTAGAATATAAATTGCACCAAGAGTTTATTGCAAATGCTTACCCGGATTTTGAAACTCCAGTTTCTTATCCACCCCTAGTAAATACAACGACACATTGGGTGGGGAATGGACAACGCTAGATCGAACTAGCTGTAGAATCACAGACTTCAGAGAATCATCACAGTTAGCGTCATACAGCATTTGAGTAACTGTGTGTCTGAAGGTTATAGCTATGTTGGTATCCGAAGTAATTGAATTATACAAGTGTAAGTCAATTTCACTATGTTCTCCCACAAGAAGGGAGAGTATTTCTAAGGCTGCGTAGCGATGTGCTTCAGGATTGAGCTTATCAACAAATCTAAATAAAGAAATGACAAACATTTTTAGAATTTACGACTCCACAAAATAAGTTAGGTATATCTGCATGGAAAGTTTAGAATCATCAACAAGTTACTTTACTATATACTTACTTTACAATTGTTAATAAGAATTCCGGCCTGCCTGAACTTGATATCGTTTTTACAAGTAATTCATGAAGTCCAATCATAACACTGCCATACTAAAAACATTAATTACAAAACGATGAGATTTTTCAAAGTTGCTTATTATGATATGGTTGATCTGAGTGAGGTTACATTAACAATCAATGATATACCTTATTTGGCAAAGCTTCTCTGTGGTACAAGAACCACGACTGTCGCTGTAAAACTCTCAATATAAGTGAAAGACATTGCCAACTGCACATATCTACGTGAGGGATATCTCCAGTTGACATTTCTCGAAGTCGATAACAATCATGAAGGATGTGCAGACACTATTGAAACAAATAAACGTAATAAAATGAATTCCTGAATTTTTAAAATTTTATAAATCATATGAGTTAACTCGGTTAACGTACACTTCGGAGCAATGGAGAATCGCATAACAACTGGAACATAAACGACGAAATGACGTCTAACAAACTGGAAACAATATTTAGGGCTAACGTAGCAATGGTCCACCTTTCCATCGGATTTCTGTACGAGCGATGAGAAGCCTTGAGCAGAATGGAATCGCAGAGGTAAGCAACATACGGCTCAAAAGCCCCATTGTCGAATACAGCCCTGAAGTCGTTTTCCAGCATATTATAGTCTCTCTGAGGGAATCGGGCATCTACTAGGGCCTTGATCAACTTTAAAAGGGCTATCGTCAATGGATAAACAGTATCTCTTGTTTCTCTGTCCTCCAATTCAGTCTGCAAGGAAATACATTTAAATGCATATGTTTTATATCTTTATCAACAACTACAATAATACTTAATGAATGAAAAATATACCCGTAAATCGGCAGTCCCTTGATCTAATAATTTAGTTTTGTAAAAGACGTCCCACAGATTTGTAATAACTTCAGGACTTGCAGAATCAATTGGAATCATTGCAGCTGCCACCTTTATCATCTTTGATCTGATTTCCACGGTCACGTTTCGAATTTTTCCCATGTGAAAACATAGCTTGACCCACTGGAAGTTTGTAGAGCAAAAATAATGTCTCACAGATTCCGATCTTGTGCACAGAGTTTCGATGATATCCAAATAACAGCAAATACTTGTTGCCTCCATAGGATTCATGACTACTTTCGTCATTTGCATGTCAAATCTTTGAAGTGGCATTCCATCATAGCTTAATTCTACTCCAAAACTCGATAAATATTTCATCATTGACTTGAAAAAATGCTCAATGCACATGTTATGTCCAGTTTGTTTCAAGACGTTGAAAACTCCAACAGGGTAACTGTGTGATAGTCCCGCAAGCATTCTTGAATTTGCAACAAACATACTGCTAGGGTCACAGCACGCAGACCGTACGAATTTACCGAGTGGTGCAAAATGGGTGTCAGGACTGAACCAATCCATAGCTAATTCAAAATTATCATTGAAGTAGAAGAGGCCAATACATTCTAGGAAATGTTCATACTCCTGTGGCAGATTGGGTGGGCGACGAATGCCTTGCTCGTAATATAATGTTGCCGTCTTTGCTGCATCTTCTGCACGATTTTTCAGTTCTTTTATTTTTATGGACATAAAGCAAATGAAGTCTGAGAAAAGACTATGGAATTGTCTCATTAGATTTTCCTCGTCGGAATATCTCTTGGGAAACGCAAGCATGTAATTCTTGAGAAAAGAAAATACGTCCGTCCGTATTTCAAATTCATCATCCGGTTTCAGTAAACTTGTTTTGGATTCCGAAAGTGATGGAGCTTGACCCCTTGACGTGGTCATGTGAGTCTCAGCTACAACTTTGTAAGATTTTGTGTAGAAAATCCATTTGTAGAAATCCAATAACTCTGGAACTTGAAATCCGTTTCCAGATTCGTTATCTTTTATGTACTTCTTGAAACCCTTTACAAAGGTTTCGTCGACATCAGTCACAGTGATGTTATTGCTGACGCAAAACAAAATGCTTGATAGTAGGAGAATATCATCTTTTGCGACTTCAACATCTGGTTGTATTACAACATGACCTTTCAGAAATTCTAACAATCTACAAATAAAAAGGTATTCAGTACACAGTCAGTATTAAACACACATTATCTCGCGTTTATGAATGAGATGGCTTAAATACGAATACGGAAATTACCTCAAAGATTCTTTCCATGACACTCGGTGTTGGGCGCACCAGCAAAAAATGATTTGAGCTAATCCAAGACGAATTGATCGTATAAATTTTGATACCTCCGATCGATGACGCCAGTCGCCCAAAGCAAGGTTACTATCAAGTAATTCCATTGAAGCCTTTTCAGAAGTTTTCTCAAAATTTCCTGTAATACAAAATAAGGACAATTTTAAATTACGATTTCGCACAAGTTTATCGTTTCTGTGCTAAAAAGCTCAATAGTGAATTATTGTATTGCTACTTGGATATATCACCCGTCTAAAATATTACGATAAAATCTTACCCAGAAGTCTGTCCATCATATCACCACTGAACACTGCATCAAATACGTTTTTAAACAATTCGATAACTTTTGGAGAAACTGAAGATGACCAGGATTTTCCAGGAAGAGCTTGGACAATAGTCAACAGGGATTGCACGATAGAATTTCGGCCTTCGTAGTAAAGATAAACTGCAAGTAAGCCACGACCCCAACCAGGATGCTTATCCATTTCAGTCTCGGCTAAAGCATATTATTTAACATTTAGTACCAAGATAGCATGCCACTTTCCTAAAAACTCTAGCACATGTTAAATTAACATGATATTTTACCTGTAGCCAACAAATCCAAGGCCAAAAATTCATTAATTTGGAACATGTCTGAAAGAAGAATTGTTTCATTGATAAGTTGCGGGGGTAAAACTTGTTTTCCCTCATGCCCCTTGAAGAAGGCTCCCTCTCCGCCTGCATTTCTTAATTCCTGACGGTCAGCTGCATTACATCCCTAATAAAACAATAAAATAATTACCAAGATCCATTGACCAACATTATAAACAATCTAATGATAATAAACAAATTAAGTATTAATTTTATTTACCTTGCATGATAAGAGGGATATAAAATCAGGTTTATGAACTGTAAGCATTTGTTGTACTTCGTCGATACTCTCCGGACTGGTGTCCACCAGAGCTCTTTCGACGACATCCCTTAGATCCCGATATGGGGTCCACAATTCCCCAGTTCCAATAATTACTTCCGTAATACTAGTGGGAGGCGGATTGCCCTTACTCAAATTTTTCACCATTGGTTGATTTAGATGCATTTACTCGACGTACCGGTCACCAGGTCGTGACAAAAAGAAAAATCTACAACAATCAACGATAATATAATTCGATTGTCTATTTTTGCCAAACGATAGCTGGTGCCTCACTATCAGTGGGCGACAACTTCCTTTTTTGTCTATCTATGCAGTAAATTCAAAATATACAACCTGATCAACAAATTCATAAATTTAATTTCTAAATTCTACATAAATAGAATTACATGCCAAGCTTATTTTAAACTGACATTTCCTATTACTTACTAAAATTAAAGTTAGAATTAGGAACTGCAACTGCGGTCGTCAGTTGACAGTCTTGTCGGCGGTCACTAATAAACTAAATATCAAATCTCTCTTCGTTCGTGGTTCCTTCTTTTCTGTTCGGGTCTGGCAATCCATCCGTGCGGTACTCTCTGATATAATTGTGCCGCCAATACTTTGGCTCGGAGAATAATATACGTTGCCTATATGCTGTCTCTTGGTATAGATGGCTAACAGCCTATAAGACTTTGATTTGAGTGAAGGCACCAAATAGCATGAGGTAACGACAACCAGCGAATCAAGTTGTGGCCATGGTGGACGATTATAGATCAGTGTTTCGCTGTTGACAAAAATATGCTGATCGAAGACGATATTATTATATTCATTATTATGCATGCATTATGCAGCTATATTGGTTCGAGTATTTCAAAATTAAGTGTAGTGTGAGGATGTTATGAAGTATACCAATTTGGAAGAATTTACCCATGTCGACGCAGTTATGTAATACACACGTTATTTAAATGAAAAGTGGTTTCCTTATAAAAAAGAATAACTGAGTATATTATATATTATGGAATGCAGAGGCAAATGAACCTTATTATAATGCTTCAATATAAACATTCTTCTTTATAGAATAGTAATTCGAATAATATAAAGAATGAATACTGGGCTAATATAATGTAGATTTTTGGCTTCCCATTTCCAATTGATGTACACATGAAAACTTTTTCTTCTTCAACTTTTGAAGCGCTTTTCTCCAATTAAGTACAAGCAACCGATCTTCCCTATCGGTGGCAAAGCGTAAGAAAATCGTAGACATGAATTGCTTTATAAAATACTATTGGATACAGAAATAGATTAGGGGTTTGGATCCATTTTGTATTATGGAATTAAATATAAGTATTATCTTTGTGGCTTCATCGTATAATTTATATTTGGGTGGGTTTGCTGTCCTCCAGCAGAAATAACTACAACGCAATGGATGGTGACGAAACACTGGGAATAAGCAAAACAAGTAGCATTGAACGTTGTGTTGGAGTGAACTGTACTTGACTTGTACAGTAGGTAGTAGTGAAAGTTTTTATTGACGGTATTGATGATGGTTTTGCTGTTGAATGTCTCTGATAGTTTCATGAGTGTATCAAAGAGATCGCGTTTTATTTATTATACCTTTAAAACGCTGATATGTACTATTGTTATTTTCACCTTAAGTACAGTACAGTACAGTACAGCTACAACGTACAACAACCAACAATAACAGCAGTAAGCAGCAATAAGGAATGTGCTAATTGTTGATGACTTTTAGTATCAAAATATAATATAATGCGTGCCCGTGAAAAGGTGTCAATGCTATCATAATGAATATCGAAAATTACAGTGCTAAATTTTGAAGAGGGATTGGCGAAAATAATAAATATCACTACTAAGGTATGTATTTTGATTTGTCATTTTATAAGTAATAGTGAAGTATTCTTTTGTCTTTGTGGGGAATGTCAAAGGGCAGTAATTTGTAAAAAGGGCTAATTTCTGGTGTAATTATTATCTGTTGTTTGCCACTGTGTCATCAGTAAATTGATTTGGTGACTGAAAAATCAATGAATGTAGTAAATAACTAAATAGCAAAGTGTTGTATTTGTTTACAAAAATTTCACATGTAGAATATGCCCATGTAGCACATACACAATATGTAGGGAAAAGCTGGTCTATCTTGGACAACCCATAACCAAGGTTATATTATATTATATTTTGTATATGCGCACAGCTTTTTGATCCGTTTTATATTATATTTTGATATGATACTAATACTACATACTACCAATAATATACCTATGTAATGTCCTAACGGTTCGTAATTAGCAAGTAGCAACTAACCTTTCCATATTGATACAAATTACATTGGTAATATGGTACATACCTACCAGTCACTTAAAATAATGCACTTGAGTCATTAATAAATATGATTGTTTTCATGCTTCAATTGCCATAAAATTCGGTGGCATTGTTTTATCCGCACATTAAACTGTTTCTCAATTTCCTGTTTCCGCTGGAGCCTATTTAATTCTAATTTCGATGGTTAGTCCGTTTAAAACATTAACAGAGACCTATTGTGTGAAATCTTGATACCCTTGTTGCCTGTAATTATTGTCGCCATGTATCACTTACCATCGTTTTTGTATGTACTCGTATTTACTGTTTACATTAACTGATGCAGTTCAGAAATAAATAATATGTTGGTGTTACTCTTCTAAACTTCACGGTGTAGTGTCATAAACTAAAATTTTTATGATAAAATGCTAATTTTGTATAAATTGAATCTTTATTTTAGAAAAATGGACCAGACAATTTTTCAAAATGTAAGTTCATACACAAGTACGAGTGCAAACGCGTCGCCAATTCTTGGCAACTTTGGAAAATCAGTCTCTCCACAAGCTTCGCGAGACCCTACTCCTGTACCAGCGGTAACATATCAGGTAATATATTAATATAGCGTTTAAATAAGTATATTGTAATAAAAAAAATTAGGTACGTACTTTTCATTTTAAAGAAAATTTAAATTAAAATCTAAAGTATGTCTATGAAAATTATGGGAGTTATTCAATAGGTAGTTAATAGGTAGTTTTCTCTTTCCCATCTACGTGAACAGAACCTAGAATAATTTTCAACATCCGAAAATGTTTATCTTTTTTAGGAAAAACTAGAATTTATTTGGATTTTTGATGCGGAAGTATATACAATGCATTAACGAATACAATAATTATTCCATTGTGCCAATGAATATAAAAATAAGAAGAGCCTATGTAATATAATGCTAATAATGCATACTCTGTAACTAAATTCCAATTTAGTTGGGAGATTTTATTTAGATCATGGTTGTAGAGTTGTAGAACATTTTGTTCAAAGATTCTCCAGGTCGTTGACATTTTAGTGTCAACGACCACAATTGCATATAATTTTTGTTCAATTGTTAGTGTCCTATTTAGAAGCAAGTCTTATTGTCATTCACAATGAAATGATATTGTTTTTTATGGGCAAATCTGACCTGATTTTAGTTAAGACTGAGAATGTGAGCATATCAAATCAAATTTGCATATACAATGCTCTAACAATTCAAAAACATTTTCAAATGTCTTTTCAGTAATAATAACCGAAGTAAAGTTTCGTATCAAGCTTTATAAACTTACGAGGAGAACTCACCACTAGACCCCACGGTTCCCGGGGGTCTTAGGTTGTGTCCTCCTCTTTAGTTATCCATTTCGTCCAGATGCTTACTTAAAAGTATGAAATGGAAGTACAATTTGTTCTAACTTGTATTTATTGATGTTTAGGAAAATGTTGGAGGAACAACGTATTACTACGCAGAAGATGCTCAACAACAAGTCGAAGTTCCAGAGGAGCCGGAAGGACCCCATGTATTCCCTACCTACTCTGTGTATACTGGACCTCCATCGCACCTTAAAGACTTTTCCACTACATTGCCTAATCCTGGTCCATCTCCCAGTACTGTCGTCCACCCCAGTCCCCCACCAAATTCATTCTTTATGCCTGACGATTTACGAATGGAAATAATGCACAAAAATGCTGTCACCCTATCCCAGCCCAACCCTTCGATGTTTCCTGATCTGCCGGCCCAGATTGATCATTACACCGAAGTTTGTCCATTAGAATCTCATCCACAGAAATCCATTGCATTTGGTTACCCTTCAACAGTATATAAAGCCATTAATACGAAAAATGGCTTTACCTACTGTCTTAGACGAATTCATGGTATGTACAAAATCAATTGAAAACAATTAGTTAGTGCCAATTGCATTAATTAATTTTCCTCATCGCAAATGCAATTGAAATATGTTACTCGATGCATATTGATGATTAAATAGTATATAGTTTTTGTATAGTGCAACGTTGAGTCACCTAAAATCATTCTTTTCCACAAAGATAGCTTACTGTCAATTTTGAGACGTAGGTTATTTATAATTATAAGTTTTTATCTCTGATTTTACTGCTGTAGCATTCCAAGTACATACCTAATATACACGCTGATGCTGACTCATTCAGCTCAGCTGCTGCGTGTTTTTTTTACAAGGTTAGTGCTATTTTATTGAGGTTATGTAATGTAAACAAGCAGACTTTTGTCAACTTGCCAAAATGTGGCAAAGTAACATGTACATAACTTATTGTCACAGGACGACTTTAGTTGCTATGATGTAGTTATTTATTGATGGGAATATTCTTTGTTTAGTACTGGAATATTTAGTAAAACTTTTAAAAATGTAAGGTTTTTATAGAAAGTGACAAGTATTTACTGATTACATTTTGGTTAACATTTAGAGTCGAATTTTCTCATAAAGGTTTCAGATTGCCTTCCGGAAAGTGGCTTGGTTTGGTTGATGCATGGAAACAACTATCACACTGCAATTTGGTTCAGCTAAGGGAAATATTCACTACGAAAGCTTTTGGAGATAGTTGTAAGCCAATTTACACACATTTTTACACATATCTATATACTTGTTTGTATATTAGAGTATAAATATCATATCTTTTATGTTCTTTCAGCATTGATTTTTGTATATGACTACTTCCCTGCTGCTGACACTTTAATGATGAGGCACTTTGACAGAAGTAATCAAGTCAATGGCTATGTAGATCCATTCAATACTGGAGATCCCTCCGTACCCAGGCCCTACAGTCACCAAAAGAACGCTTTGATGCGACACCATGCCAGTTAGTTAAAACCCTACATATTTATATATTAAGTAAGGCTACTCAATTTAAAATTTGGATTTGACCTGATTTTGTATATTTTTAATTATTAGACATGCTCCCAGAGAATTTGATTTGGTCGTATATTGTTCAGTTAAGCTCAGTTATAAGAACCGTTCACACAGGAGGTTTAGCCGTTCGTTCAATAGACCCAACAAAAATTTTATTAACTTCGCGTTCCCGTCCTTCTATTCGGCTGAATTGTTGTGGAATTTTCGATATAGTTACGTTTGACCCGACTGCCAACCCTGCCACGGTTACGCCGTATTATCAGGTAACTTAAAATTATCGGTGATTTAAGTACTTGCTGGCAGCTCTGTCGATCTAGTAGGATTGAAATCTGATATATTTTCTTTAAATTCATTAGCAAGAAGATTTGTCGGCCTTGGGTAAGTTGATATTAGCGTTGGCTTGTAATTCCCTTCTAGCTGTTCAACGAGAAAACTTATCGACGTCGTTGGAGCTGATCTCACGCACTTATTCTTCCGACCTAAGAAACTTAATAATGTACCTAATGGTATGTTGATTTTGAATCTTGATTGCTAGTATTAGTACATTTATGGTGCACTATTTATTTAATGAATTGATTTCCCAAAATGGGTATCTACAGTTTCTACTAATTATTAGTAATTCGTTTGGATGCAGACGATTTGTAAATTACTGTAGAAATCTCAGAATTTTAATAATTGCGTATTTTATTTAAAAGAACCCTCGGGGGACTGGTAATCGTTCAATCAATGACATTATGCCAATGATTGGAGCCAGATTCTATAATCAGTTGGATGCGGCCAACGCCAGAGCTGACTATGTGGAAAGTTGTCTAGCCAAAGAAGTTGAGAATGGCCGGCTTTTTAGGATAATTGCTAAACTAAGTGCAGTTGTGGAGAGAAATGAGTAATACACATAATCCTAACTAATTGCAAAATGTTGCTGTGCAATTTGTATTCATAATGTGTGTTTTACTTAATTTTTTAGATTGAATCTGGATCTGTCGTGGTCCGAGACGGGTGATAGATATTTATTGAAACTGTTTCGTGATTATATTTTCCATCAAGTGACCTCGGAGGGAAAACCTTGGTTGGACTTATCTCACGTTGTCTACTGTTTAAATAGACTGGACATGGGGGCAATGGAAAAGGTTACTTTTTTTTATAATACAAATAATAATATGATAAAGCATAAATTGTAGAATCCACTGTTGTAAAATGTTGAAAAAATGCAAATCTATCAGGAAGGACTTTAACCCCATAAATTTGCATTCGAAATTCGAAAGAAATTCCATGTTTATGCCAACCAATATACATAATATGCATTTAGGTATTCAACTTAAAATTTTCCTTATTATTTAACAGGTTTGCCTTATGTCACGAGATGAGCAAAGTGTTCTCATCACAACGTATGCTGAGTTGAAGCAATGTATGGAAAATTCTTTTGGGGAATTGCTTGCTGCTTCTCAGCCTCAATCTGTAAAGCAGTCTGTTCTCGCTCAAATTCAGTCTGTGCAATCCCACCAACTTTCATAGTAATCTTACGATGGCAATAATTACTGAAGACAGAAACATATTCTCTTCTACCATTTTAAACGCTTGTTTAAACGACGCAATGAAGCAGTTATTGTGTGTTAAATCGGAATTATAAATTTTTATGCATGTGTGGACAAATGAATTGGAACCAACTGGAAAAACGAACATACATACAATGAATTAACCCTCGCACACAACTACATAAAGTATACTACATAGTTCATATCAGACGTACTCATACTCTGTAATATTCTCCCAGCGCCTTACGCTTTTGAAAAATGTGTTTCAAAATTCTAATGCTTCCATTGAAATTACGGCCTTCTATGCCCTAATTGGTGGCTAATGAACATCGACATAGTAACATGCTGTTTAAAAGTAAAGTTAAAAAGTTTATCGATACCGCGCCTGAAGGATTTTTCACAGTTTGAGTATAACTGGTACACAATACACTACATACACACAGACGACACATCATCATTAAAAACTAAAACTGGAAACATATAACAGTAACATTACTATATAACGTACCTATATCAAACTTTTGTTTCATGCACGCAAACCCGAATCCTGTAACCTGAAACACACACCACTAATTATTATACCTATTCTACAATATACATATATATATAAATAATAGTAATACTCATGAGAATCAATTCAT
Source organism: Tomocerus mixtus (assembly GCA_034694165.1). Lineage (NCBI taxonomy): Eukaryota > Metazoa > Arthropoda > Collembola > Entomobryomorpha > Tomoceridae > Tomocerus > Tomocerus mixtus. The sequence continues at coordinate 6,125 of JAQFYC010001932.1, read as the reverse complement.
GGAATTCAAACAAATTGTACAATAACATAATATAACCATATTATAGTCTACGAAATAATCTATGCAAGGATAAACAAGACAGAGTTAACTCTACCTTAAGGGAATTAGGAAACGTTAAAAATTCACATATTATTATTCACATAAACAGAAAACACACGAATGACATAAATACATACATAAGTAGATTGATTGAGTAGCTTACAGATATGTACTATTGTCTTGGTTTTACTACGTCCTTAAATTTTAGGTGAAATGAAGTAATTATATTATATTATGTAATATCTAGGGTTAAAAATGACAAAACCGTAAACATAATCTTATTGCAATAAGACATGTGAAAGTCTGAAAGTGTCTTTTCTTCATTCCTTCAAATGCCGATGATACAATATTCCGATGATAAGATATGTAATGATAAAGTATTTTAAATTTTAAAACGTTATAAAGTTATAATTAAGTATTACTTTAACGGAACGGTAGTGAAATGAAACAGAAAAATCTTAGTATTTTAGTCTAATTATGTCATCTGAACGAAAGAATAGAAAAAATGAATAAAAAATGAATAATGCTGTAATAATTAAATACTCACAACACACAATAACGATAAAATGATACAAGGGCCGCACGCCGAAGTGCTGTGCGGTTCCAGACTGAAACTTATTTACCGTGTAGAAGAGTTCAAGTTTTGTCTGGTAGCATTTTCGGATTTTAAAAGACCAGTATTGATTTGCAACTGTTCCTCTTCTGAACAAGTGTTAGCTTAAATCGGAAGACAGAGTTTTAATTCCGTATATTATTTTATTATCATTGAACAACGTGTAAAGTAGCCGAAATTTTAATATTGCCCTGTACCTTTAGCCGATTTTGATTGTGAGTTCTTAGTTATGAAGAGCATTTGTCACTGGTTAACTTATTCCAGGAAATATCGATTTTGAGTTTAAACTGCATTTTAATGGTTGCTGTTAGTATTTATAATAATATAATTAGTATGATTATGATAATCATAAAATAAATGTTGTGTTGCATGACCTCGTATTAGGGAACGTACGCTACAAAAAATGTACATTATTTATTTACGTATTCATGTTTGCCCTTTTATCGTATTATATTATATCCTGTCATTCGTACAGTTAAAAATTTATTCGGAACAAATTAAAACTGCCTTAGATTAATTTTAGGTTTTGGAGAGTCATATTATACTTGAAAATAAGTGCGCTGATTGTGAGCAATAAACAATACATACATCGCAAATAAATAAAGTCAATTAAGAAAATTTTCATGCATTTATTCTTTGTTCATTTGAATTTGAGTAGTGCAGACAACAATATTATGTTAAATGAACTGAAATTATCTGCATTAATACTTATAACCCATCTATGATAATAGAAAGTAAAGCATATAAAGTATAATTATTTTTCTTGTCCGCTATCAAACTATTCATTTAATAGTAATTTTAGTTAAATTTGAATAGCCACATTTAAAAAGTTCCGATTACTGTTTTTACCGACAGCTAGAGCTAAGTAAATTGTGAGGATCAGGATCAACTTGCTCAACTAATTCTAGATAATAATATATTGCAATTTCCTCTGGATACAAAATTTTATTTTTCCATCCTAGCTCTGTACATTTCCTAAATGCTTCACAGGATCTTAAGTATATATCTTGTTTTCCATTAACCAAATTTAGCCTTTGCATCTCAGCGCTTATAATATACTATGCTATTTGTTATTTACGCCCCTAAAACTCCAAAATAGAAATTTATTTTGCTAGGTTGCGATTACTTCAATTTTGGACAAAGGGGGAGGTACACATCACTGGACTTATGCTACTACATTTTAAGCATCGTTTTTTGAAATTTCAGTGCAAAATGTGCAAAATAGTGACATAACAAATGTATAATGTACTATAATTAATGAAAACAAAGATAATATAAATATGCTGTGTTTTTTCATCGTTTAATAATTTATGGTAGTGCTTGGTGCGGTTTGAAATTACATTTATATACTGAAACTGGAACAGTTCCTCAGAAAACTAATTTCATATTCATCATAAAATTCGCTTTTCTATTCCAGTATTTCATGCTGTAAAAATCTGCTGTTATTTAGTTAGGCATTAACTACTTTAATCGTAATTGCACTCTTCCTCTTTTCATAGGTACCTTTATTTTTACCTTACTAATATTTCATGCAGCATAGTTCTTTACTTCATCTCATTATTCATAATAATAAATATACAAATGTCTACCTCTTATACTTATAATTAGCACTGCCTTTTTATAAAGCTCTCATATAGCCACAAAGTGATAGTATAATTTAAATAATTATTAGTATATACATACTAGTAATAATATCCAATGTAATGAAAATGATATGCATACGTGAAAAAAAATATCCAATTACTGTACAAAATGCGTACACATATAAATAGTACGTACACTTACCTACCACAGATGATTATTACTTATTGCTAGTAAGCATCGTAATTTTATTGATACGTGATATATAGCCCCAGCTCAAGGAACCTAATATATTTGGTGAAGTACCAGTATTCCTAAACCGATACGAATGATTATTAAGGTCTATTACCTGACCATTATTTTCAGTAACCCTACGATCACTACTAATCTTTTAAGCATTATTATGAGGCAGGTAGCAAGGCAGGTATCTATATATTATTGTAGTGTACATGTATATAACGCTATGGTCAGCGTAGCTGTGTTATTCTAATAATTAAAATATGACTTGCTGGTTGATATATTTTAAAGGCACACACTCATTGTCACACTATGCCATTGCTTATTTCAATTTGTATTGAGACAAAATATTCTCATATTTCTCAAGCTGGCTTTAAGGAAAACATACTATTGCTTTTGTTTTAACTTATATTCTGATGTCGTATTTAGTAGCATTATTACTAGTTCATGCTGATTACTACAATTGGTTGAATTTAAATATTATATAGATGTCTTAAGACACATACGCCTTATTGCAACTACACATCTGCTAAACACATATAAGTAATACAGAATACGGATCGCATACTTAATATGAACACAAATATAATTGTGTATTTATTTTAAAGGAGGCAAAATGAGACATCTTTAATGTGTCCCACTCTCCCAGTCCCATAGCACAGCAGACAGCATTATTTGTTATCTTTATGTGTTAGCAATTGCTACAAATGCAATGTCCAATGCATTGCACATTGCACTGTGCTTTGTGATTGGGACTGGAAATATTGGCAATGCTGGATTGATATTTATGTTGATTTACCTAAAATCCTTCTTAATCCGCCCGCACTAAATTACCCTCGGGTAAATACCTTCACATGTACATGTAACTTGTATGCCTTAAAGTTTCTATACACGGAAGAGATAGTATTAGACCACTGAGGCTCGAAATAAAAGTCAATTTTCTTGGAAAAGTTTTAAAAGGGTTAGGCAAATTAAAATTTTACCCTTTCTCTAAACTTTGGGATAATTTTAATTGCTTATCCGGCTTAAGCTGACTTTTGTCCTTTTTGTCGGAATAGTAGTACGCACCCAAACTATTTATAACTGTAAATGTAGGAACAGGATGATAGATGATATTCTTCCTCAGAAATCCCAATAATCCAATTAGCTTGTTGCTCAAGAAAGTTATACCAATATCAATAACATGCCTATATGAATACACATACATTCCACGTACATACATTATTATTAACATATTGTGTCAATACACATCTTAGCTGGTATACACTACTACCACTATACTAGTGGCATGAAATACATGTCGTGGCACATTTCGGCATTTCCGCCACAACCCACATCTTTCAAGATTTCAATACTATATCTATTACGCTATTAAAAGATTTAAAATATCAGTGAGGATAATCCTCCCAACAAATACCTCGTATTTTCTTTGGCAGATACATCTACCTCTCTAGGGACAAAATTTGGATGCTCGGTCCTCGCATTGGCATATTTAATGTATAAGGTTAAATAATTATTACAATTTTTAAAAGAACGAATATACATTTTATAGCTATACAGAAGTATTTATAGAATGGTTAAGTTCCTTTACAATTGTAATGTATTGCAAATAAAAGTTGTATAGCTTGTTTGCGTCTCAACTTTGTTGATGGAACGTAACTTCACATATGCATGAGAAAATACGATTTACATATATATGAATGATATATTATTTTTTGTGGGTTGTCTCCTTGTTAAGATTCTGACTAAAGTGTTAACTCGGAATACAAAATGATCAAAACAAATCTTAAAAAGATTGGTAAATACGTAAAGCATTATCGTAAACTATTAGCCGATCTTTCGTCTTAACTATAATAATAATACTTATGTATGGTCACCCATATCACACATACTACATAAAAAGTTCATCATCTTTAGTATTATGTACTCCATATAACAATATATTTATATATAAGTATGTGTACTCTTCTAATCAAAATTTTCTTTTGACGTAATAATAGAATTTATATTACATTACCTACACTACTAAATTAAGACCTTATTTAATAAGACACATGTGTTAAAAGGGTGAACAAACTACTGGCTGCTAAGTAGGTAATTAACTTTCATTAAATATAGTGCAAAGAAATACTATTAGTAGGGACAGCGACAAAATACGAAGAGAAATATTTAAGAAATAACTGTCTATAGGTATAGCTAAGCCTCTTCTGTACTTATACGCATAATTGCACTGTGCGAATTGATTCTGCAAGTTATAGTTCTTATTTTTCGCAAGCATGCATGGACTAAAGTACAATAATCGTTAAGGTAAACATATGTATAATTTATAAAGATTTAAACATTTATAGCAATCGTCTACGCATGATAGACCTATCTATGTGATAACACATTAATACGTTTAGTTTTGTTTGATATCTATTAAAATCTGTAAAAGCAGTGCAGTGCAGAGTACAAATGGTGTAAGCTTAACAGTTGCAATATATAAACATGTTTATATAGAATGGACCTCCACCAAATATCTCCGAGTACAATACTCACTGGTGCGACGCCACCACAAATCTTTACATACTGTATTTATTATTATTATTTTTACGTTACGTAACGTTATGTTTTGCGTTATCGTTACGTCTACGTTCTGTAGTGGGACGCTATGGAAATATTTATTTGATATGCGTACTAATAATAGTAGGATGTTTTTTATTATATATTCATCCATGCCATAGAGTTATGCACTGACGTCGTTTCAAAAATCTGTATAAATGTAGTAAACGAGCAACAACCGGGAGAAAGGGTTATAACGCAATATCCTACAGTGTACCGGAGGCACCAGCAGTATACTTATTGTTTTATTCTGTGCAGTATATCATCAGCAGAATCTGCTAGGCTCTAATATATATATCTATATACCTCTAAATATACCTAACAATAATAAACCAATTCAAAGGAGCTTTACCAAAGTAGGGCCTGCTTTAATTAATTGTAGTTTCAATTTAATCATAACATGCATAGTAGGATGTAGAGTAGTTTGCTTACTGTGATACACATTATCCTAAGTATGAGTAGTTTTTCCCATATTATGTTTCACAGTGCGCCCCAGAGGGTCTCCCACTTATGCCACACCTCTCAAGTACGCTGACATGGGGACTGGGGATACGTACAGAAAGTTCCTACACAATATCTCAATCCATTCTTGAGTTATCATTGGGAATGACAGACAGACGGGCGGCAGTATTCCGTACAGTTGTTTCACAACTTAATAATGACGAAGGCAGACGGTAATTGCCCGCATAAAATATTTTTGGCCGCTCGTCCTGCTTACAGGTTGTTTGACTACAAACAGAAACAGTAGACGTTATGACAGGATTGGTAATAATATTATTTATTGCTTCTTGGCATTATTAGTACACTACATTCGTACATTCTTATATTGCCAATTGCACAGGACGGTATGGCGCACGGCAACATGGCAGTGGCATATTGCTAATTCAGCAAAACTAACTGTCTGTTTGCCTGGCCTGGCAATAACAAAATTCTCCATAGAATTTTATTGTAAGACTCGTAGTGTTCAATATCTACACCCCACGTAGCAAAGTAACGTCCCCTAAACGTCCCTTAAACTACAATTGGCGACAGGAAAGTGGTCTCAGGGACGTCT
>JAQFYC010001931.1:0-29411 GCA_034694165.1 Tomocerus mixtus | reverse complement strand
GTAAAAAATAGGGTCAAAGTGCCAATTACATGTAAATCCCTATTCAAGACTTCTCATTTTCAAAAATTAACTGTTGAAACTAGAATTTTTTTTTACAAAAAACGGACAGCCATAAGTCATAGAGAAAAAGATGGCAATTCTTAACACGCCTATCATTTTTATTCTATTCGCTCCGGTGACCTGCAATTTTTCCCCGAAAAGTCGTCTAGTCACCCTTAACTGGAGAAAACGGCGAAATAGATGGTAGTGGGTGTTGCTTTTGAGAATAGTCTTCTTTCTCGTTGCCCATGAATATTTTTTCCCGATCCCTGGATCTTATGGATGTATAAATAGAAATTTAAAAATTGCAATTATCGCTCTTACGAGAAGTGTAATTGGGTCACCAAACTGGATGTGTGTTGAGCAAACTTCCACGTTGTGTGAACCTCTGTGACATATGAAGCATTAGTATTATTATTCACTGGGACAACTGGCGGATTTCCACCAGGAGGTCCACCAGGAGGTGCTGGAGGAGGAGCAGGAGGTGCTGGAGGAGGAACTACACCAGGATCTGCCGGAAGAGGAGAAGAGGCATCTTCTTCCTCCTTTGCTGACATCATAAATATATACGGATGCTGAAACAAACAAATAATAAAAATAAAAAGTCAATTATCAAATCCTAATTAAGATGTAGTGACGACAATGGACGTCTATTTATTTAAAATATTTTACCGTCACTGCCCTAAGTGGTGTGAACATACAAGGCATCGTGTTATCTTTAGTTCCAGAGTACTTCTTGCACGTAAGGCCTGCCGGGCATTTCCGATCTTTATCCGCTTTCGGGTCTTTCCTGTCACAAGGGACGACATCGTCCGTAAACTGACCAACAGGCATCCCCCCTTGGTCCCTTACTTCCAGGATCAAATATCTGATTTTCCCGGTTGGGCAGTTCGTTAGTGTGACACCTTTTTTCTTCGGAATCTCGTCCGCGTAGACTTTGATGTGGAGCCAGTTTTGAAGTCGGAGTCCGTTGGCGTAAATTTCGGTCACTTTTACTTTGTAAGGGTTCGTACATCCCGGATCCGGTTGACGACTCACTTCAGCTGGTCGATATTTCCAGGTCTTCTCACTTTCTTTTTCACATAAGAGACTTACTTTACTATTTTCATCAATCTTGAAATTAGTTTTAGCTTTCATCTTGGAGTAATCCTCGTGGTCGATGTGGGTCCCTATGTCCATATTCGCTGTTATTAAAGGTTCCATTGCTTTCAGTAATGGGGAGTCCTTCCAACCGGTTGATGCTGAAATTGCGTTAATGTGTTCAGGGACAATGCAGAAAGAACGACCTTCTTGAGGTACAACCTTGAGGGCTTCTTCGTCAATTGGATTATCTTCTTTTACTGCCATAAAACCTTCGTTATGCTTGTGGGATGTATATACATCCTTTGCGTTTGTTAATTCGCTTGGTGAGCTGGGGAGTTCTCTATACTCCCACCTGGTACAAGATCCTCTATCATTACGGTCCACACAATAGGGACCGTCTGGCTCATATTCATAATATCTGATACAATTCAGTCCCCAATTTGTAGGGTTTTCAGCATCATAACTACCAACCAACTGTTTTGAAAGGAGAACCACTACAACTCCTAGTATTACTGCTAATTCTCCCATTTTCAATTTGTTTTACAAAATCACTGAAAACGTGAAACTGTTGAAGAAATCTGATGAGTCGATGATCTTTTCTTCTCCGAATATTTTCCACTAACTAGACCACTTTTGATTTTCCAAACTTTGTTGATCGCTTTCAGTTTCTCGGGTAGGATAAAATTACTCGTAATTGGTAACCTGAGTTACGGAGTTTTAGTTTTGTACTACGCATGAATGAACAGGGAAGGTTGAAGGCTTGGGATGAAGGTATTATGTGACTTGAGGATGGAAGGTCAAAGGTTGCGTCGATTTGAAGTTGAAAATCCAATTTTCGATCTGCTTACTTGGGTCTGCAGCGATTTGTCAATCTCATGAATGAGAGAGAGAGAATGGAATCTGCAATTTTCCGTGCAATAATAATAATAATAGCACAAAATACAAACTCAGGTTTCGAAGTCACAATGATGCAAAGTTTTTAGGTAACGTATAGTTTTGAAGTTGGCGGGAAGGGATACCATTAAGTAAGAAATCTTTGAGTTGACAAGACAGTCACAGAAGGCTGTATATTTTGCATACCAACAAAATTTAAAAATGCTACTCCTCCTAGGATATTCAACTTAAAAATGCATATTTGATAATTTTGTAGAGTTAAAATGCTACTTATATTTATGAAACGTTGATATAATATTATCTCAGAAATTGTTTTTCTGTGCAGAAGCCCAGGCCTCAAAAAAAGTTAGCATCCCGGCATCTAGAATTCTTGGAAATCTGGAATGGGGGTGGGGCTACGCTTGGAAATTGAAAAACTTTTAGACTTTCTCCATTTAACCAAATGGAAAAAGTGGAGAAAATAGAAAGTGGGGGCGGGGTTTTTTGTGAAAGTCTGCTTTCAGGATTATTGGAAGAAAAATTTTTTTTGAGGCCTGGCAGAAGCTTGAGGTTTGAGTGAATGACGGATTACTATATTTAAAAATCTATTAATCCATTAAAAATCCATTTTATTAATCCTCCCACTTCAACTGTATAGTTTACCTCTGAAATTGACTATTGAATTGAATTCAAAATATTTGTACGTGTACTATATGAAAATGGTTAAACTCACGTAAATAGATATAAAGTGGGCGGAGTCAAGTTAGTGGCCAAAAGTTGATACAGAAAAGAGTTGCAATTTTAGTAAAATAATAATACAACAGGGTGATACTATTTAGTAATTGGGTTTCCTTAATTGAAAAACTTTTCTTTATGCACCACATTTACTTTATTTTTATGACAAGACCGGAGACGGACAATGATGCTTACTAATTTTTCAATTCCCTTTAAAGTTTGAATAGAACTGAAACTATCATCATAACGTAGCCCCCGCAGATGACATTTTATAATAGAAAGTACTCATTCATACCTACTTTTCTTATTTTCAGTAAAAAATTTATCTATGGTTGGAAGTTTTTACTGTCAGTAGTACAGTGCATTTTGTATAACGGATTTTTGGGATAACTCCTTCCATATAGGGACATTCCTTATATCCATTAACATGCGGCCAAAAAAGAGTTCTCTGCTTGACTAAAGATGTCTGTATTATATTGTTCCTCAATTTTGTGTACCTTTTTAATAGTCCTTGTACACTTTCCTATTTAATATTCAATTATATTAACTACACACTCATATGATATGTTAACATATTATAAAGTATTCATAAATAGGTAGAAAATTCCTTAAAAGAATTAAAAAGTTGGAGAAAATCTATTTTAAAAAGCGATTTTACTCTTGGAATTTATTTTATTCATTTTCGCGCTTTTGGCAATTTTACATTTATTTACAACAGACTATCTCTAAAATTCCTTCATTAGTATCCGTATATGCGGAATGAACTGTATCCATTTGTATAAACGACCGAAAGGATACGTTGATAAAATGGAGTTTTATGTTAATCAGACCCAAAGTCTGACCTTCTTTTGCCTCCCTTAGTCAAAGACAATAAGAATACATACAGAAATAAGTTTTCTTTGCCAATCCAGATCCATTCCAAGAAAATGAAAAAATAAAGGTAGGGTAGGACAAGAACACTGAAGTTGAAAACTATCTCCAAATCTAATGCCTAAAGTAAGTAAAGGCAACTCTTTAAAAAAGTTTTCCCAATTTAAAGAAGCCGAACCACAAAGAAAGCAAATATGATATCATCTCCAGAAAAGTTTTCTCTTTGACTCAATTTTTATCTTGGAGCGGAATTAGAATTTGAATTTCTAGCTGTAGGTAGCTTTATAGGCACTGGTACGTTTAGCTTACAAATTAAGCAGTTGTAGATGAACTATAAATAACGCGAAATATTTCTACTGAAATAAGTAAATATACGAAAGGAATGAATCCTTTTAAGACATGTTTCACACTAGTTTTTTAAAGAAAAAAATTGAATACAAATAGAATGCATGGCATTTATTTTCTTTTTCCAAGTGAATAAATTGGAAGCTAATTAAATATACAGAGGGTGGAGGTGCCTTTATTTGTGTAAATTTTCAAATATTTAATTTTTTTAATTGTCAAAGATATTTTCCTGAAAATTGAAATTAATTTAACTCCAAGGGGAAGATACAAAAGACAATTATATTCGAAAATAATCAGGCTTCCCCTACTAATTTGTAAATACTAATTTAGCTTTCACTTTGTATATAAGGTTACTGTAGAATTGCATTTATTTATATGAGAAAATGTGAGACTGTCTTTTATGAATGGGGAAACTAGGATAGTTGAGTAGAATGAGACTTTCTCCGTTGTAGAGATCTAGGGAAAGGATGGAGTGTCATCAATAGAGAGAAGGAGAAAGTTAGAGGAGTAGCATTTCCCCCACTTTCTCTTTTCCACCGATAGATGTCCAAAAGACTGATTTCTTCTGGATGCTACTAACTGAAAGGGAAATGCTTTCTTTTCTGTATGCAGTTGTATTGTATGTACTGACATGACGCTTTCACTTCATTCACTTCAAGACATGAGAATTATTTGGGGCACAGTGAATACTGTGTTTACTATGTGAAGTAATATGTAGTGCGTTTATTTTCTTTTAGTTGCAGTCGGTGAGCTTAATTTTTTCAGTGTCACTAGAAAACACAATGAAGTTTTTGTATTTTTGTACTTTGGCATTAGCATAGACACTTACGACCATTCTTTGACTTAAATTACCATATTTCAACTTATATGTTACTGTTATGACTCGTCATAACGTGTAACTGCCTTTTCTTCTATTCTAAAGTACTACCTTGTAAGGTACAACATTATTCTCCCACACGATACGACCTACAATGACTGCTGATCTGATCAGAGAAATATTTTCCTTTCTTAACGTAATAACTTTCTCCCTCAAAATTATTCTCACTTTTTCATTTATATTATAATAAAGGGACATTTAATAATCTAATTTTATTTTAGCTATTCCTCCTATATAGAAACTCTTTATAAGCAAGAAGGTTTTCTAGAAATTGTGTATGTGCTTGCTTACTACGGTTACTTTCTTATAGAAAAAAATATTTGTTATACTTACGTATACGTGTTGCAAATAATAATAAGTATTTATATGGCGACTTATTGAAAAGTTGCCTGCATAATGTTGCCTTTCATCGCAAGAAATGTATCAATGATATTCAATTGCGTTTTATTTTATAGCGGATAACATTAGAATATTTTTTTAAGAATGTAGTATTTTTAGATTACAAATAAGAAAGGCTGCACTCCGTAATTAAAAAAGACAAGCAATTAAGCTACTTGGATAATCTCTTGTGTATTTCAAACCTTTTGCAAAAACTATTATAGTATTCTGAAATTTTGTTCGTACTCCAATGTTTAGTTGCAATGTGGATAATTTGAAACCTTTTTGGCACAACTTCAATGAAAAATGTAAGTCCAAAATAGATTTTAGGATTTGTGAAATTCTACTGTGTCAAAAGTGATGGAATTCCTGAATGTGAAATGTAAATATGTAAACTATATTCATGGACAAACAGCGTATCTACACATTTATGAACTGTCGTGAAACTTTGATGCGTTTGATCTCTAAGCTTGTTGCGACAGAACTTTCCCTTATCTCCGTGTAAAAGTTTTATGGAATTGAGATAGATACCTGCTTTGTGTGCTTAGATGTCTGCTCTCTATTTACTACGAAGTATAAAATGTATCTAAGTGTAAAATAAATTATATGGCGAGAAGTCACATTCCCATTTCCAGTAATTCATCCAGTTCCTTCTCCTTGGAGAATTGTGTTTGATGTCTTGAGATTTGCCGTATCAATCCTTTCCAAGTCAAAGCCAAGATGGGATTGTCAAACTTTCTCTTTCCCCAGATCATAATATTTCGACACAGAAAGAACTTTTTGCTGTTTTTGTTTACAAAAACGAGATAAATATATTTTTACTAAGTTCAAAGAAAATGGAATATAGAGGACTCTGGCAGGCCTCAAAAAAAGAGAGCATCCCGGCATCTAGGATTCTTGGGAATCTGGAATGGGGGTGGGGCTACGCTTGGAAATTAAAAACTTTTAGACTTTCTCCATTTAACCAAATGGAGAAAGTGGAGAAAATAGAAAATAGGGGCAGGGTTTTTGGTGAAAGTCTGCTTTCAGTGTTCTTGGAAGAAATTTTTTTTAGAGGCCTGTTGTACAGAGGAATCTGGATATTTTCAAGGATGACAAATGATAGTTTTCTTATTCGGGCCTCAGGGTGTAACATTGTTGCCAGGTCTTGACACTTGACTCCTTAATTCCAACCAGAACGACAATTAGATGGACATTGATGGTTATAAATAAAAACTGACATGACTGACACAGTGGTAGCTGGGCAGACTTGATTATTTGTTTTTGTAAATTCATCAATATAGTGCTATATTGCTGTAAAAAATATTTTATTCATGGGTTCTGTGATACGTAGTTGACCAAATGGCAGGAAGAACGCTACACCTAATTTATTCTTTTATCATTCTCAATTTTAGAATTTGTACATATAAAAGCTGAGAAGATGGCCATCACATCAAGGTCTGTTACAACATGTTATTTAGGTCAATCTACTGCTTTAATGAACATCATATCTTGAAGAAACATTTGTAGTAGTTTCTTTGAAAGATTTATGATTTATGAGGGGGAAGGGAAAAAGTGACCCGAGAGATGATACTCCATATTGCAAAAACTCTTTTTCTACTCTAGTGTAGTAAAAGTGACTCCTTTGGTGAATAAATCAGTCAAATTAATATTTAAGGCGGTGTAGGGAAAGTGGAGATGAAGAAATAAATAGTCAGAGAAAGCGAGTCGACGGGCGGACACAAATCTTTTGCTTTATTGACAGACACCAACCTCTATTGAGAAATAAAATTCGACCTAACTCTTCTCATCAACATAACATCCCATTATTAGTAAGTAGTATGTACCCAGATTCAAGTTCGCCCAGACTTTCTCTTCATTTCTTTTAATGAACTATAAAAATCCAAGAAGAAAAGATTTTCCTTTCTTCCGCCTTATTTTCATCATTTGCTATAAATACATAATATTCTTTCACTGTACGTCGTGTACTGCATCATCATCCATGCACAACCTCATTTCCTTCTTGTTGCACTTTCTAAATTGACATACAGCCTTGAAATATTTGGAGGAAGCAAATTGAGTTGCAATTTTGTACGACGCGTTGAATGGGTTAAATCACAATTATGAAATAAAATAATCCGGCCCGGTGATATTCCAATGCTCTGTTATATTATTTCTGCATTTAATCGTGCCCTACTGTAATTTCATACAGATAATGTTGGCTAAGGTTGTGCTAGTGTTGACGTTATCATTATCAGCCCCAGCAGCCACCAGCAATTTATTTTTCAAAGAGAATGTGTGTCACATGACACCACGGGGCACTATAGATAAGCTGACAATACAGTACACCATCGATTGCCATATTGGGAATATGGAACTGGGACAAACTGTAGAAATCAAGACTCATTTTGGGTTGGCTACTGCAATTTGTATCATAAGTACATGTACAAGTACAATCTTATCACATTATCTATTTATAAGTGCAGTGTGCATACATTTGTATGTAGTGTGTCTCTTGTATGTGCACAATTTTTTAATGTCCGTGTACAAAATAATGTTTTTGGCATCCGTTGAGTCCAGCGAGAGCAGTAACAGCAACCAAAACGAAACCACTGCTGTGAATTCTCCAGTATCTCCAGTTCAGCTCATTCTGCCTAAAGAAAAGAGATATCTATATTTACACGAATTTGTAAACAGAAAATGACCATACTTACAAAGTGCATCCCAAAATCCCACAAGTATAAGTCGACTCCAGCAAGAGTACCTATCTGCATACAACTTTATGATTACTAGTATAGACAGGGCCAATATATCCGTAAATTCCTTGGCTTCACATCACACCAGTAACCAAAAATTAGGGATTTAATATTCAGTGCTAATCTTTTAACTTCTCCTACCTTGTAACACAGAGACCAATTTTTTATTTTTTATTTCTCTGCTGTTTCGACACCCAAAATTTTGGAATGTTATTTTAATTGAAGAATAAACGAATTTATAAGAAAATACTAAATTAACAGTAGAAATTGTATAATCACTGGTAGTTTTAAATATAATTGGAGCACTTCCTATTCTTTATCCATGGTCTCACTTTTATTCTAAGCACCAAAATCAAACCGTGAAACGAATAATTCGAATATTTGTAGATTGAGCGTTTCCCTTTGCGCATTTGAGTGACTATGAGTCATAGGTTTGATCCTGTCTATAGTAGTACCAAGTACATAACGTATACGTATAGGTACCAGAAGTAACACATTAGAAGAGCCCTGTACAAAAATTAGTATCTGGGCTGGTATTGATTCGCAAACACTATGATACCTTAAGGTATATATGGTTTGCTAACTGTAGGACGTAATCTAAAGATACATATGTATGTATATAGTCATGAAGCTAAATATAATATGGTTCTCTTTACTAATGCAACTCTAATGAGATTTGATCGGTGGCAGTGGAGTAAAAGAGATCAAAAGAATACGCTGCCAAAATTTCCCTTCATTTCCTAATCATACACTAATAGATGTATTTACATTATATTTATAACAGCGATTATAGCACTACGTAGGTCCTTTAATACTTTTTGACTGCGCAGTTAGAATTTTGTTTATATAACAGTATACATACAATACACAACATAATGAATGAATTGTAGTTTATGTACATTAGTTCATTATTATCGTGATAATTTTATTAATTTATGTTGTGAATTGTAATTTATGTTTAAATTATGTGTGAACGTAGTTAGTACGTAATTATTTTACTATACCTATTTATTTCTGCAACACAATAAAGAACCGTAATTATATTCACATTAAGGAAGTGAGTGTGTCCATCCACATAATTTGCATTAGCATGCATAAGATTTTAATATTGCATCTGCTCCACTGTTTATTTTACTCATAATAACAATAAGGATCAGTTATAGTTCCCATTATGGCTGTTGAAACGCATTCAGGTGCAAATTAGCTTAATGGACCTGAGGCAACACTTCCTTTACATTGTATGTGTAGTACTACAGATATATAAAGATATGCATAACAAAGACGATATTTATGATATTATATACAATTTTCTTGTTTATTAGAAAACAGGAAGCAAAAGATCCAAAGTGGTTTTTCATGTGCATTTAGCTGAGAAATATTTCAACAAAACTTTCTTTCACTTTTAGTTGAATTTGACATCTTGTCATCTTGAAAGGGTTTATGAATAATTCATTGTGTGGAAATTCAAGTTTAATTAGTCAAGAGTGATGTAATTGCGTTTCCACTCCACTGAGAACTCCTTGCCTTAAGTGATTCCAAAATTCTCTTTTCCAAGAACTATTACGGTATATAGAAAAAATTTGTACTTTCCTTCCAAAGCATTAATTAATATGCAGTGAGTATTCTTAAGTACTTTCTCTTTTTTATCTGAATTGAGGTATGAATGATCGCTTTGAAGCTCTTGATGTGTTTCAATTAAATGACTTTCTCTTTTCTACTAGAGCCATTTCGCCAAAATATTTATTGTTACTGTTTATTGGTAATCAATTTAATTGCAAATACGCTTAAGATTCTTATTCTGAGTAAAATTATATGGCTTTCACTTGCTTTCACTTCATTGTATAGTTTTAGCGTAGGTTCTTTAAAATAAGGACAGTTGGGGTTGAAATTTGAGCAGACAATTTTTTTCTTATATTGTGATGCAACACTGACGTGACGACTTTCTCAGCGGAGAAAGGGATAGGAAACTCGGCAGAATTTTTGGCAACAAGAACAACTTGTACGAGGAGAAGAGCCATTGAATTTTTAATAGAATTCTATCCAATTCTCTGTAGTGAGTTGTGTTCTGTCGTGTTGTGTCTCCAGACTCTACAGTCCGCCTTACATGGCCTGGACTGGCCTCTTACACTTACTGCAAATCTTAATACAGGGTTCTTCATAAAAATTCTTCTCCCCGGAAATGTATACTTTCAGAATTGCAGAAGAAATGTCAATTTTTTGATTTTGATGCATTAAACATTATAAAAAAAATTTAATTCTATTTTATGGGTTTAATGCAACATTTTTATTTATTAATTGTATTTTGTTAGCCAAAAAAGCCATATTCTGAAAATATTTTAATTGACCTTAATTTCTGGAAAATTATTACGGGTTTCCATTAAAATTTGGAAAATTTGGAAAAAGATTACTTTCTTCGATTCGAATGTTACTTTTGGTGAAAAATCAAGAATCTGAATTCATTTTATACATATTTTTTGTGACAGGGGAAATAATTTTCCAATTTACATCTCTGTGACCTACCCTGTAGTGTGTATAAAATAAAATTCTCGTTTTGGTAAAACTGCAAGTGCGACTCAACTGAACTAGATTTGTTTAGCATCACAAAAGAATTTTCCATATCTCTGTCGCATCGTATCTGGCCCGCGATGGCCTTTCTCCCATATTTTCTATCAAAGTGCCGCCTTTTATTGTAAGGCCAGTTGTTTGGATTATTATACGAGTCAATATAACTGCACTAGATACTGTACTGTACTCATAAAAACAGAGAAAGTATTCTACAAAACGCTAATTTAATTTTGTTGCCGACACAATGCAGCGAATCTGAAGAAAACGAAGACAATACAAATATCCCTATTTTCAGAATGAGGCTTTAAGTATCCCTTGTTTATATGGATTATGTTTGTGATAAGGATGATGCCCCCGATTACCCTTTCTCCCTCGTACATACTTAAGTACGATTAGGAATTATGTCAGGGTGAAAGTCAACTAAACCTAACCACTTTCTCCTGCTATACAATACAATAGAAATTCTTCTCACGTGCACAATGTACATAGTATTAGTAGGCACTATAAAGAAAGTACTGCTTTCTTATCTTGGCGCCTTAAGACTTGTAGTAGACAAAACAGCTCTCTAATTTCACTAATGACAAGCGGAATTATTTTGCTAACAGAATTTATGAAGGTACTTAAGTGTTTATAATCTCATCAAATGTACTCTCTGCTTATAGTAGATGAGCAGCATCAACAGCAGAAAATAAATTCTACTTTTTAATGCTGAACACCAGCAGCATATAGTGAACTATTACAACTGACGTACAGGGTTTCACATTTGACATTTTGATATGTTTAATAAAGATTTATGGGTTTTCTTTTAATAGTTTATTAAAATTCTTGAGAATTTACTTTGTTGGGCATTTTTCTTATTCATTTTATGCAATTTTACAAAAACTGACATATAAATTTTTTGAATAAAAAATTATTTAAAAAGAAATATTAAATTTTTCATAATAATCCGTGCTAATAAAATATATAAATGGCGTATTACTTAAATATTAAACAAGAAATTGTGAATAAATTATTTTATGCTGAATTGTGTCAGATAAGAAACCCTGGTGAATCCCAAACTTGCCAAAAATCGAATGATCGTTGTTGGGCTACTCTACGATATTGGACGCTGTAGATAATATTTATTAATAAACCTTGGGAAGAGACATTGTGATTTTGACGGAAGAGAGTGTTGTTATCATTTCGCCTTCGTGGTTGACACAACATCCTGTTTGAAATGTTAGCATTAGAGTTGACACACAGTTAAGTTAAAGCTTGTCTTGCCACAATACGAGTTCAGTCGATTAGAGTAGGGCGATAGCGGTAGCGGTAGGTTCATGGCGGGAGGCAAAGAGTGACAGTAAAAGTCAGACTCATTTTTATGCAGCTCGGAAATTCCCTGATGATGTGACCTGATAATATTTTCGTTTACTTTCCCCTGCTGATAGCAACTCAAAAAATAAATGTCCATGCATTGCCATATTGCCCTTTAGCCTGCTAGGCCACGTTCAATCCTAGCAGAAGACTTTCACTTTACATTTGCATAGAGAGAAAGCTGATAGAGTGAGAATAACAAAATATAATGTGTCTAATCCAAACAGTGGATGTATCTGTACTGTAGTCTTATCTTTGTGCGTAGGTACAAATTTTATGCCCGGCATATCGTCGCTTGCAAATTTAAAATGGTTAACACAATTTATTCCTGTAGAAATTAAATCCGTAGGTAATAAAATATTTTCCGCTATCTCGGACATACATTCAGATTCTAATTTAGAGGGAAAGAAGGCAAATAGTACAAAAGTGTTGAGTAATTTACATTCTGTAAGTATGTGTTATATTGTATCTCCACAGAGAAAATGTTGTTGACAATTTTGATTACATTGACGACGATATGTAGAATATAGTAACAAAAAATGCAATCTTTTTCGGAGAGTGACAGGGAAAGGAGTGAAAGCACTTATATGGCTTGTATTTATTTTAGTCTGACATTCTGTTTCCATAAGAAATTTATACTAGACCCGGAGAAAGACACTCCAATTCCAGCGTAGTGTATAAAATGTCATGGAGAAAATTACTCGGGACTCGGATGTCTTTGGTTTTGAATTGTTGGTTTCCGAAATGAGAGTGGAGACAAGACAGGCCAAGTAGAAGATTTTAAGTGAGAGTGAAAACAAGAGAAAGTGAAGCAGTGAAGTGGGGACAAGATTTTTTCTGACTTTCTCTTCCCTATCCCTTCCTGTCTTTGTTACCAAAGAAAGGAAGCTTTGCTCTGTACACAGAGAGAAAGGGAAATGTCCACTTTCTACTTTCTCCTTATTTAATATGGATATAATAGACAAAATATACATAACTTAGCAGTTGGAGAAATGGAATGGTTGAGTGAATTGCTTGCTTTTCCCTGCACGAGAGAAAGTCCCGACAGTGAAAGTCGTTGAAGCCAAAAAAGCATGACAAGTCAAGTTGCCCTAGTATTTATTTCTATTTCTTTTCTACTTTCTCCAGTAGGGTAAGTAGTACAGTGTTACAGTTAGTGAATTGAACTGGATTGGGGAGAAAGTCATTTCTTAGTGAAATACGCAGAGAAAGCAGTAAATGTACTTACATGTGTGTTGTAAGCTGTAAATAAGCGGAGGCTAGAATTCAACATTTTTGGATATGGCGACGGAATTTTCGTGCATGTTCCTCTTCGTCGCCCGACTTTCACTTCAGTTGAGACTGAGTGAGTGAGCGAGTTAGATTAGACGAACAAGAAGGGGAAAGTTTCGTCAAAATCCATAGGAAGTGAAGGAGCACGCTTAGTCCAATTCCATCCCAGCTCTCGCAGCACGGGAGAAAAAGGAAAGTAGGCTTTCTCTTCAGAGTTTCCCATTGTGCTTCGTCTGTGAAACAACAAAATGAGCCTCTTCTCCTCTTTTAACAGCAACACATGCCATTACCACTCGAATCTGTTCATATTGTTGTTGCTATTGTCATTGCTTTCTCTCGACTGCATTTGACTTTCCCCGAGTCGGTGTGTAAATCTTGGGCCATCCGTTCACTAAATACATCAGTGTTCCTTTCTCCAGAATTAATTATCATTAAGATTAAGACAAATTGCTAGGGCAAATTAAATTTGTTCTTAAGACTTTCTCCAGATTTCTCTCACTTGTCTTAAGTAAATTCCGATTTAATTGATTGCCTCTGTGAGAGAAAGTGATTTCATTAATTGTGTCGTCTCTACTCTTCTTAGTCAATAAGAATAAAATAATAATAGTCCTTTCACTGTTACTCAGGGTGAAAGTGAAATTTTGTGTACTTAAGTAGTGTCACTTAATCTAAATTGAGTTCTGTTCATAGTTCATAGTGATTTCACAAAGTGTCCTTTCTCCTATCTTCACTTTTGGAATTCTCACTTCCTAAATTTCTCTTTTCATGTCTAAGGAAAGTTAGACAGCATAGTATACTTAAGTAATATACCTTATTATAATTAAAAATAAAATTGCAAGAAAGTGGTGAAAGTGTGTCATGTGTTCAGAAAAGGTGTATCTGCCTAGTTAATTATAGTTTATAATAATTTGGATTACGTGCGTTATTTGTACGAAAGAAAGTTGTGCGTGCTGAAATAAATTTAAGTGTCTCAAATTCCAAGATAAAAACAACGAATCAAAATGCACTCTGGAGTAAATGTCGGCGGTGGCGGGGGGATGGGCAAAAAAGACAAAGATGTGAGTTTTGTATTTTGACTTTGCTTAATGGCCTACACATTATTTTTATTGTTCTGCTGTACTTTCACTACTTTCTAAATTGCTAACTACTGTACTTGTACTCACGACTAACCTAGGTATACAGTGCAAGATGAATTGCTTTCTCCACAGCCCAGAGCCCGTAGCACAATTAGCTAATGACAATTTATACTTGGAAAGTAAATTTATTTTTTATACTTTAATTTAGTGCAAAGTCAGAGATTTGAAAATGACGGTGGGATTGTGCGATTAAGTAGTAAAATGGAGAAAGCAAGGGATGAGAAAGTTGCTTTTCTCTATAAGGATTTACTTTCTGTCGTTAGAAAACACAGACCAGACGCCCTAAGGGGCTACAAAATTCTCAAAACCACAATGTTTTTAAAAATAAATGTACTCATGGCTTAGGTATATAATCCGTTCCTGGAAGACTGAAGGGCAGGTGTCCTGTTTGCTAAAATGGATATATAGTACAACAAAATAATTTTATTTAAAAGTATAAGCCGTTTTTTTATTTCCAGGGTAGCCAACCCCTCCTTATGATGTCAATTATAATTTAAATATTTTAATTTATTTAACACTTCAATTTCTAAAGATTTTTCATGAATTTTCCAATCAGAATTTCAAAGTATTCCCTGAACTCAGCTGAGGGAAATTTATTTAATATCACAAATATTTTGTATTTATCTTTTTTCTAAAGATTTTTCCTGAAAAATTCAGAGTTTTCAGAGAAAGCAGCCTAACAGCCCCTCCTTAAGGCCAGAGTCGCCAAGTCGCTGTACATGTACAAAATACATGTACGAAAGCTGTACCTCACTACTTCTGTAATAAGGTTGATGTACTGTTTCTGTTTCCATGCAATAGTCATGGGAATAGGGAAAAGATTATAATGGGATTCGGACAATAATGGCGCTAGAGGGACAAGAGAGACAGACAGGACCGTAGGAGTCAGAAAAAGAATTTAAAGTTGCGAGACAAAAGCCTCTTCCCCAGGGTCTCACTAATCCGGCTAATGGGCGAGCACCACTTTCTCTTCCAAAACTCATGTGAAAACACTAATGCAATCGAGGGAGAAAGCACAACGACTTTCACTTCATGTAATGCGTTTATTTTAGTGTTTTCTACACCGGGGCCATAATAACTACAAACTAAGGCACACACATATAGGTACACACATATAATAGTAACAGAGTAACGTGTCCGATAACTACATAAGCTAAACTCCTATCTCTCCCATTCCTTTCAAATGCATTAAATACAATGAATACTTAAACTTTCTTTTTTAAATTTTCTCCCGATTCCTCTCTCCTGAGAAACGTTTGTGTTTCTTTCTTTCTATATCTCTTCTGCCTTTAGCACTAACTAAAAAGGAAAAAAGTGGATGTCATTCTAGAAACGATCTGTCCGCCTGCAATAAACTTTCTCTGGACGGACGGAACAAGTACTTTCACTGCTGAACTACATTATTCCACTATTTGTTCAGAAAAAGAAAGAGAAAGCGTTTTCTAGGCTAAAAGAATGAGTGTGTTGCTGCCTGTCTCTCTAAATGTACTGAAGTAATAACTAAGTAAGGATAATTCAGGCACTAAAGCAACTGCTCACGTACTTACGTAAGATATTTAGTGCTCTGGGTCATAACAGGGGCAAATACATTTTCTACTTTCTCTGTAACTTTTTTCCATTTAAGAATGAGCTGCACTTGATCAGCATGTCAAAAATGAGGTCAATATTAGAATTAACTCTAAAAAATACATGAGCCTCATTTTTTAATCTTTTATGGTTAAGGTGGGGTTGTAATGAACTAAAAATACATTTTTCTAATTCAAAAAAGTAACAAATAAAATTTTCCCGGAATTTATTGCTCCATTTTGCAACCACTAAATAAATGTGCGTCAATAAAAAAATAAGAAAACCTAAAATCTAAGTAGAAAATTAAATAGCTTGTTAAACTAATTCGAAATCATTAGTTAATCCTTAATTCGACTGTTTAATTCTTATTATGTAATTGTACTTAAAAGGTAATTAACAGAATTAGGTTTGAATTTTGTGTTGAGATGTTGAGAATTGTGCCAGCTGTTGCAATAATTTAATTCTTGTTTAATTCAAAGGCAAACAAACAATAGCAGAAGCCAATCCAAGTTCTCAGAACTGAGAACAATGCTTTGATGTAAATTATAAATAGGTGCTTTCCCCTACATAATTGGTATTAGGGAAAGTTGTCATACGCCAGAAGCACCATATTATTAGCATATGTGTACAATTATTATCTGTATAGGTATAGGTACCTACTACCTACAGTCAATATCTAATAATGACATGACTGGAGTAATTCCAGCTGCTTTTGCATTAGTAAATAGTAATGGGGCATAATAAGGAAGGAAGGTCATAAAAACTTATTTCTGTCGTAAAGGTTGCTTGACACGATACGATACAGAATTTATGCAATGCACTGAATACACAGATTTATTTACTAAGTAGTTCCCTATAGCATTGGAGTACAGTTCATTCCACATGTAAGGATTTCGTTATAAAGGAAATTATTTATATGGAACGGATTTTTTAGAGTTTCTATTTGGTTTAAATGTAAAAAGTAACTGAAAAGCGAGAACAGGTGCAAGATTTCTCTTACAAGGGAAACTGTCGTTATTTAAAACAGATTTTTCCCGAATTTTTAGTCTGAGGGACGTTTATAAGGAATTTTATACCTATTTAAGAACAATTTATAATATTTTAGCCTATCCTGTGTTTGTGGAGTTAATATAATTGAATAGTAAATAGAAAAGTGTATAAGGACTATTAAAAAAGTACACAAAATTGTGGAACAATATAATACAGACATCTTTAGTCAAGTAGAGAACTATTTTATTGGCTTTTTAAGCCTGAGTGTTAATGAATATAAGGAATTGCCTTACAAGGAAGGAATTTTAAAGGGACCTGTCCCCCCAAGAATGCTTCCATGAGGAATGAACTGTGTTTACAACACAAAAGAGTTAACTACAACGGAGACGGAATGTGGTTATCTTGAGACAATCTAAGTCAGGGAGTGGGAGAAACAATAAAATCCAATGTTGTTGTGTTTCTGCAGGGAAATGTCATGTCGTCGTATACAATAGTGGGTGCCAATATTTCTTATCCTATGTGAAATTACTTTATGCTGTTATGCTGATAACGGTGTACACTGCATACGTATAGCAATAGAGGGAAAGTGACTGTAGATATTCTATTGTGTGGTTCGACCAACACACTTTCACCACAAACCAACACTCATTCAGTCTTAAACTCTGTTAACATTTATGAGCGTTAAAGCTTCACAGTTTTCCCTTCCTATATTATTATAGTATGACTTTTACTAATTCTATGTAATTTACCTATAGCATACAACAAATAAGAGATTTACAAGAACAATTTCATATAAATTGTGTACTTATTGTTTATAGACATAGGTGCTACCGAGAATAATATAGGTATATGTTCTTTTGTTGCTTTCTGATTATTTTTGACCTTATTGTAAATTATGAGACGTGGAAGTTTCAATTTTTACATAATATCTATTTAATCTTGCATATTTTATTTTATGCTTGATTTTAATAAATTCTAAAAAACGTTGTAATGATTCATACACCAAAGAAATATTTTTCTCAATTGCAGGCTTACTTTAAATTTTAATTCTAAAATAAATAATGGTCCCATGTAAATCTGTATTATATTTGTAATCTTGTCAATTTTCTGAGATGTAATGTTAATAAAGGCTTAGAAAAGCTGCAAGAATCTATTTAACTCTAAATATTTCGTTTTATGGTAAATTTCAATAAATTGTAAAAGGTCTTAAAATCATTCCATGCTATTTCTTTCAATGAAAGGTGAAATTTTCGTGAAATATGAAATTCATCGTGTTTCCTTGAAAAATTACTAATAATTGTCTGAGCCGAAATTTTGTGCCGTCAAAATTTATTTTATGCTCGATCGCGATAAAGTTTTAAAAGATTTTTCTTTCATTAGGTTTTTAAATCTCGTAATTGTCTGTCAAAAGTATCCCTAATGTTCACTCGGTCCCAACTCTATTATCCTCCTACAGTATTTTCGTCAGAACAGAATGCGGAGTAATAGAGCAAGTCAACTACTTGCTTATTTACTTATTAGGTCATAGTTGTAAATGTCATTGGGTGTTGCGTATTTTTTGGAGCTTGGAGTGCTTATTTATTCTCAGTCTCATTCTTGGAGCAGAGCAACAAAAGATTTTTTATGATTTTACCATACAACCCTATATTACAGTAGAATACTCTAGTTTATAGATTCAATATAACGGATGATACATACATACATACTACATGAAATGAACTATATTTACTTACGAGAGAAGCTTCTCTTTTTGGAAAGGAAACTGTTTTGTGTAAGAGCAAAAAAATCTAATCCATGACATTTATTATAGTTGTTTATAAATGCGTAGAGCTCTGCCATGAACTCCATGGCTTTGAATTTATTTTCCGCATCGGCCAAGCCAAACGCTCCTTTGTTTCCCCGCACAATGCCAGCCAACCCGAACTTCTACTTTATTACAGAATTACTACAAATATTTCACTTATCTTTAGCACACACACAGAACGCAGATTTCTCTTTTGCATTGTATTTGTGGTGTGCCTCACATTTTTCAGACTTAAAATGTATCCTATTAAAAATGGGCTTTCTGGATATTTAAAGTATTGTGTGTATTTCAAGGGTGTTCTGTTCAGAAAAAAACAATTATGAACAGCTGAGAAAGAGAAATCCTTTAAAAGAAAGCGTTTCAAATTAAACTACACAAAAAGAAAGCAATTCCTTTGGTACACTAAGTTTGTAGAGAAAAACTTAGAAAAAATGCACCATGTCCTGAAATCTCCTGTAATAAATGCATGTGTTACCGGGGAACTCGGTAATAAGGCATTACCGGTAATGCCTTGGCAAAAACGGTAATTTCAGTTTTTGGGTCAAAACATTAATACGACAAATTTTAAATAAATATTGAGTTTACCAGTTTGATTAAGCAGTTAACGGGGAATCAGAAAAGTGTCACTTCAACCCTCTGCTATGATAAATGGCCATTTTACAACCAGTTGAATTTTAAACTTTAAACGACTGTAGTGTCGCTTTAAAGGACTATAGTTTGACTCAAAAACTGAAATTTTAGAAATATTACCGTTTTTGCCTAGGCATTACCGGTAATGCCTTATTACCAGTTTTACCGGTAACACATGCACATTTTTATTTCGATTTTAATAAATTCCAAAAAGTGGTAGAATCACTCTAAAATTGACAAAATAAATTGAAGGATCAAATTTCATTAGAAATAGTTTTTGATATACTTGAGCATTAAATATTATTCCACTTATTTTTGAGAAATACTTTATGTAAGCGGTAGGAATCATTCCTTTTGTACATAATATTCAGTATTCTATGTATTCTATGTAAAGTGTATCGTATATTTGTACGTATAAGTAAATAGGTCTGGGCCCTGCATTTGATACATATTTGAAGAGATGAGTATTTTTTGTTTTGTTAGTGTTAGAGTAGGAGCAGATGTGTTTGGAGTTGGCACTTTGCAGTCATCCATCCATCATCCATTCCAACTTTCATTCATAGCAGGTAACTGTAACTCTTCCATCTTCAAACTGTAAGCCAAGTCATCCAAATTCCAACCCACAATCATATTTCTTTCAGAGTTTCCTCAAGAAACAACAAAATACGTTTTGCCTCACTTACTCCTCACGTCACTCAATCTTCTACCTCTTCTATCTCATCTCTTGATAGTCAACAGACAATGTTTTCTCATCCAAATACTATCAAAGTGCCACTCCTAAGAGGAATACAAATTCTTTTACAACCGTCAGAAATAACAGAGGAATTTATTTCACGGGAAGAACGTGTTCCGTTTTCCTTATCCCATTGCATTATTATCTTTAGAATTTTTTAAAACAACTCCCAGAAATTACTGATTTTCTCCAAATACTCGAAGGAATTTTAAGATTTCATTCAGGAATCGGAGAAAATTGGAAAAATGTCTGGATAAGGGGGCGTGGCTTGTTTCTAAGTTTGGAAATTGGGAAACCTTTTGCTTTGTACCTTTAGATCAATTAAGAATTGGATGCGTCTTGCATGCGTCTTGGAAAAAAATGTCCCTTTGCCTGGCAGGGGTACTAAGGTGCCCCCTAAAACCATCAGTAATAAATACGGCCCTTAGTAAACCCTAGGAATAATATTCCACAAGATGCTCCCAATAAAAGATAAGCAAAGCGAAATAAAGTAAACCACAAAGAACTCGTTTCCTTTTCCGAAAGTAATTCGTTACTCTCCTTTCTCCGTTCAAAAACCACATTACACGGTTAGTTATTACTGTTTCTATCTACTACTATTCAAAATTACAAGACGTCCTTATAGGAATCTCATACAAATATAGAATATTCCTGGTATCTATTGCACAATAATGATAGGTATAATATTTTATTATATTTATACATGAATTGTTTGCATAAATGTAAATGCACCATGCAGTTACACAATTTCTACAATAATGCTTTCCCAATGGGATTACCTTTATGCAAATTACAGCTACTACGTATGTCTATAGGAAACATATTTCTATTGATGTTCTCTTATTTCTTTCTTAGTATCGTCACATATATTATATAAGGCATTCGGATTTCAAGACAATTTTTCAATGCCAAAGAAGCCTATACCTATATAGGTCTATGTCTCAAGTAATTTAATATAAAATCGCAGCTTAGCTGATATAGTGTTGTATATAAGCAAGGATTTCGTATTATAACAATACAAAGGTGCACTGGCCCATCAATAACATTATAAATATTCATAAAGCTTAATTAATTATTGACCGTTTTTGGAGCACCAGAATATTTCTCCATAATATTACTTAAGGTAGTTGTAATCTGCCTGCACGCTATAATGTTCTTAGTATTTCCAAATCCAATTATAATTTGCTACTAAACCAGTGTATACTACAGCTTAATTTCTTTATAGTACAAGCACAGGTACTTTTACTCAATAATCGGATCAATACGTTATAAACCATAATATCCTCTTAGGTATTGAGCGGTATTTTTAGTATTGAGAATATATCAGATTTATTTTATCTTTATCTGGAGCATTAATGTTTTGGTTTCGATTTCCCACGTACACGTAAGTATATAGTACATGTATGTAAGTGTATATTTTTGTCAGTTATAGTTATCAGTTTATGTTATGTGTGTTATGTGTGTAATGTGTAAAAGTGCACGTAGTGAAATAAATGGATTGAATGTTGTAAGCGTGAGTGTGAGAGTGAGTGTAGTTGGAATTCTATTTCCCATTTTGGTTTCCTGGAGTGAGAATGTAATTTAATGTAAACCTTGGAATGAACTGGAAACTCTGTAGATTGTAGATGGAATAATTGGAGTAGGAAAGAGTTGGCTGGAACTGGAACTGGACGACTTTGGCTACACGTGAATTAAATTATGGGAACATTTCCGTCCCTATTCCCTCTCCTATATTCCTTTCCTTTGCAAAACTTTCATGGGAAATCAGACAATGCATTTTACTCACTATGTTATGTACCTGCACTGCATGGCTACACACGTAAATACATGTACGTGCATGTGTAGTGTGTATGTACAACGTAAAGTTTGCTACAGGACATACAGGAGACAAACTTCAAGTTTCACAAGCTACCTGAACTGATTGCGAATCACATAACTTTTACTCACTAACAATCACAACTACAACTACTGTACGTATGCTGTACGTATATTTATCTTCATGTAGTTACATGTAGGCACTTACATGTCCTAGCTTACTTTACTTTTCAGTTTTAAATTATCAAAACTTACAACAGCGTTCCAACTCCAACGAAAGCAAATAAATAAGATTACAGATAAAACAGCATAAATCCAAATGCATACCTACTTAAACCCAAATAGAGAAATAAACCATTGAAAAACGGATGTAACCGGATAGTGTTACTAAAATACCAGTTTTCTTGAAATGGTTAAAATGGCTCATTAGAGTAGTAGTATTAAATTCTTTTAAAAATTTACATAGCCCCAGATCTGGGGTAAATTGAGATTCATATTTGTATTCCTGGTGTCAACAGCTTTCTAATGATACCCCCTTGAAATATTTTAAAAAATAAGTGGGCGTGGCCACCCTCGGCGGGGGTGCGGCCTATTTAGTTCATTAACGAATTGAACCTAGCTCCTTAGCCATATATGCTGTGAACAGGCCTCAAAAAAAATTCTTCCAAGAATCCTGAAAGCAGACTTTCACCAAAAACCCCGCCCCCTACTTTCTATTTTCTCCATTTGGTTAAATGGAGAAAATCTAAAAGTTTTTCAATTTCCAAGCGTAGCCCCATCCCCACTCCAGATTTCCAAGAATCCTAGATGCAGAGATGCTAACTTTTTTTGAGGCCTGGCTGTGAACCAAATCTTTTCGAAATTTAATTACTTTTTAGGACAGACAGAAGGACACACAAAGTTTCCTAATAAAGTGTTTTTTCAACCACTTAATAAGCACATTGGTTTTAAAGCACATCGTCTGCTGTAGATGAAAATGGGAACAGACTAAATTTTCTATGGGATGAAAAAGGAGGAAAGGACATTTTTAAATGTGTAACAATAAGTTTAGAAAATCTTGCTACGGTAGAATGGTGTTCCCGCCATTTTCATTCTGGATAATTAGTTTTCCACTCTTTTTCATTCTATTATATAGAGAACTTTCATTCTAAAGAGAATGTGATTTAATGTTTTGTCACGATTTCCATTTATAGCCGACGATATTTGTTTAACAAAAGTTTTATAGATTGAATGGTCTAGATTTCTATATTTAATTTAAAGTCTGGAGAACATTGTTGGTAGTATACAGAGATCAGTGAATTGGGAACGGGATCATGACTCAGAATGTTTGTTTGCCTTACTTTCCTCTTTGTTGGTTAGTTAGCCACATTCATTTCACAGAAAAGTTGTTCCTTCCATTACGTATCAGTGAGTCAGAGTCAGAGTCAGGTAGATAAGCACACAGACAGAGAGGTAGAATAAGGTCTGGAGAATGGAAACTGGACTGGAATTTGAATTGCTTTGATTCCAAGAGGATTCATGAATCTCCCGATTCAGCTTTTGTTCCAGCCATTTGTGGTTTCGTCTTGGTCACCGTTCACATTTCGAAATCTCAACTTTTCCACTAAATTCACTCGAGCGAATCAACTACATTATTCCTTTACACATATTCTGCACTTAATAATATTATTTATAGGCCAGACAGACTTTCCCTCACAAAAAGAAAGTACTTCAACCCTAAACTACACATGTACACATCTTCTTTCATCTTATGATATTATTATGAGAGGTACACTAACTAGTAGATTGCTTCTCGTACGGAACATGAAGATTCTTTTAAATAAAGAATAATGTTCTTATATGGAACAAAATTTTAGAGCATCTGTTTGGTTTACATGTAAAACAAGTAACTAAAAAACGATTATGAAGATAAGGAAAATATCGTATTAGGGAAAAAATCTCTATATACAAATAAAACAGATTTTTCACTAATTTTTAGTCTGAGAGACGCTTATAGGGAATTTTCGACCTATTTTACTCCAATTTTCTATATTTTAGCATATCCTGTGAATGTGTAGTTAATATAATTGAGTAGTAAAGATGAAAGTTTATAAGGACTATTAAAAACGTACACAAAATTGTGGAAAAATTTAATACATTCATCTTTAGTCAAGTAGAGAACTCTTTTATTGGTTTAAAGCGGTATGCATGTTAACATATACATATAAGGAATTCCCCTAAATATAAAAGTAGGTCTGACCCTCCCCCTTGTCCCAAGAATCTCTACAAGCGGAATATAAGGGACAAAAAATATATAAAGATATAGAAGTATGTTGTTTTGTTAGGAATGTTGATGTACACAATGGTTAAGACATTATAAATAGAGAGTAAATTACATTCAAAGGAAAAGTCGGATGATAACATGTGTCTCGTTAAATGGACTACTTTAGTTAGTACATCTAACATTACAAGAACAAGGGATCCCAGAGACAGAGAGTGAGAGTTGTGGCGTGGCCAGCCTAAGAAAGCCACAAGGAAGCTCGAAAGTATCCGAAAGTGGGGGTACAAGAAGTTGAAGCATGTACAATAAATTGGAGTAGTAAAGTTGGTGTCCCTAACTTAAGCACGTGCCTACTTAAATTATATTTCTATTCTATTGCATTGGGACTCTACTCTTTAATACAGGAAATGTATCTGAACACTTACATTTCATTTATATTCAACATACGTTTTCAGATAGCAGGAATATCCAGAAAATACTTACGTTAATATATACATATATGAGATTTATATATATTTATATAATTACTATTATTATATAAATATGTTTAAAATCTTTAGTTACAAATATAAGCTTAAAGAAGAGATCACTTGCTCTCTTATCCTTCTCCGCATGATATCTAAACAACATTAATGAGTGTTTTGGCATTGCAAACTAAACTTTCCCTGCTCTTCACCTATAGTTCCAGCTTTTTGCTTTCTCCCCGGAATCGTAAACTTTACATCTTTGTACATCTCCCAGTTCTTATAAACATTAAATCTAAAGCTACTGACGTAGTTACAGCTGTTTACATATTTATATTATGGTACTTATTATCTCGCTGTATTCTTCCACTATCTAGATGCCTATATACATAAGCATCTACGTACATAAACTACTTTCACTAAACTAAACTGAGTTATCGTACCATACTGTTGACTAACACTATTATTAGCTACAAGAGGCAACTGTGCAAGTTTAAAAATTTAGTCTTTAGGAGAAAATTTCCTAAAGATCTAGATTAAAAGCATACAATTTAAATTTCCAGTAGTACGCCTTCCGAGCACAAAGTTTTTTATTTGTAAGAGAAGAATATTTTTGCAATAAAGTTTTCGCAAATGCATGCAGACAAAGAAAATCTGGATCTCCGTTTAAATACTATGCATTGCACTTTGACATTTCAAAGAATTAAAGGAAGAATATATGGTGGCCTTGCCGGATTAAGGGCAAGAGAGGATTTCGTAGACTATGGAACACGTTTCTACATTCAATTTCTCTCCGTCTTGTTAACCAAGTCATAAATTCTCAAATTGTGGAATATTTTTTAGCGCGTCAAACGAAAATAAATTTCGCTACTCAAAATTAGATTCCATAGTTTGAAAAGGATAGATCTACATTCGTAAATCTGCTGCTTTTAAGGCAGGCTGCATTTAAGTACCTAAAGATAGAGTAACACAGTTATTTAATTAAAATGGGAAGTGAATTGATCTCCACTGTCACGTCACGTCATTACAGCTGACGGTTCCGTCTCCATCTGTCTTGCTCCATTCTTTTTGAATATGTGCGTCTAAAATCTCAGCCAAATTAGACACCGTAACGTTGACTTGACTAATTCTGCATTTCGCTAATTTTAATGTTCTCACTTCTTGGTTTCTAAAGAGAAAGCTGGAAAATCTTACTATATAGATGTATACATTGATTAATTATTGATTGATATTTATCCATAATAAGTATATTTACACATTTTATGATTTAATTTCAATAAATTTCAATGTCAATTACAACAATTTGAATGAATACCAAATTAGAACTTCATAAGAATTTAAACTATAAGATGAGACCACAATTGCAGTGAATGGGAATGCATTTCATGGAATCTTAACACAGAAAAGAGAAAGTCCTTTTGATTTACTAAACAACTAAATTCTTATTTGCGTTACAATTTACAATACCTTAGGAAAAAGGCATTACTTCCATAAATACATAAAACATTTCGGTGAAAGCTCTTGTAGTGTATTTAGTGATTGTGGACATTTGGCCAGGCCTTCACAGCCACCGTAATTCTTCACTCAGCTCAGCACAAATGGTCTATCATAAATAACGTTGTCCATGTACATTAGACAGTGGATTAAAATAGTAACACATACACGAGGAAGATGGAAGAAAGATCTTTTAAAAACATATATTATGTACACAGTTTTTGGACGACTCTCATTGTAGTAGAGCGAAAGTACGTCATAACAGTCATAAGAGTCATAAGTGAGCAGATGGGAACTTTACATTGTAAATGTAAACAGAAAAGGCGGACTGGTCTGACTGAGAGTGAGCAAACAAGGGAACTTACATGTTAAACAGAATTTCTCCATGTAATAAGTAGATTCTATACAAATGCATTATTGTGCCTATAGTTAGTGATTATATTATTACCTACCTAAGTACAAATGGAATATGTATATTTTAAATAGTGTGGAGAGCGAGGTGATCTAGTTCACTTGGAAATTGGACTATAACTATATAGACTTAATTTTTTTGTACTCCAAATGTACATATTAACATACTAATAACATAAATATGTATAACATGTATACAGTTAAAGTCAAAAATACTTTAGACAAAATTCGCGATATATGTAGGATAAGTGCGTAGCGCATTAAATGCGAAAAATGCACAAAAATGAAAATTCTGCAGCAATGTCATTGCAAAATAATGCAATTTTATTTTACGAATATTTTACTTACTTTTAGTTAATTCCTACATTTTAAAACTTATAGGTAAATGCGTCTCGTATGATAAATCATGTTTTGTGGCGTTAAATATTCGTAAAGAAGGAAACAAAAGAAAGTAGAGGATAAAATCTAAATGTAAAGAAGATGAGATGACATGACGGATTGAGTGAGAGTGAGACGAGGGGATTTGAGTCAGCTTTCTCCTGTATCTGTCTGTAGGTACATACTTGTGTATTTATGTGTAGAGTGTAGGTAGTGGAGTGGGTAGAGTGAAAGTGGTATCTCTGTTTGCCTTGTCATGTCATGTCATTTGTCAAGTAGAAATATAACTGGAGTACTGGAGAGAATGGGAGCAGTTAGGAAAACACGAATTTGCTCACTCAGCTACTCCCATCATGAATCCTGACTGACTTCCCTTGACTTATCCTCTTGTTTGCTCTTACTCGTTAAAGATACGTACATCCTTGTCCTGCCCTGTCTGTCTAAAGATGCCTCCAGGCAAATTCTCTTTCATTTCCCAGCTCAGTTTCTATTCATTCTACTCCCACATACCATTCTGTAGCCAAAGCCAACAAATATTTACATTTATGTATCAAGTCTGGAATTTTGCATCTCTTCTTCAAAGCTCATCTCCTCACTCTCCCTCTTCCTCCTGCCAATCAACTCCACATGCCTTACAATTTACAATACATTTAATAACGTAACCTTAGTTAGGAATTTTAGTTAGTTTAATGCGATTTACTAGAAACGGGATTAATTTGAGTGAAAGCAAGATACCAGTCCAGGATGGCCGGCCGGGCCGGGCGTAGCCAAAATTAGTTCATACTTTAGCATCTGTTATGATTTTAGCCCAAAATCCACTATAATTAGCTAAATTCATATACAGAGATTAGTCTTTCTTTACAAATTGTTGTGTAAAACACAAGTTAATAGGAAAATTGTTATAGTTTATATTTTAAATATAAAATTAGCATAATTTTGCAATGCCTTTGTTCTACCATATATACATATATGAAAATGTTAAACAATGCCTGACGTTTGTTTAATGTTTTTTATTTGTCAAAAATTTGTCTAAAATGTACATACATTATCCTGTAAAGAAACGTTTTCGCAATTTGACATCGTCTTAACTTTTTGAGTTCAAATTTTCTATTTTAATTGGTAAAAATACGTTTTTTATTGCATTATATTTGATTCATATGAAAATAGACCGGTTTTTGTCATGTATAGACTTAAAAGGGTGTACATATTGCAAGAATTAGTATGTAAACAACGTTAGCTATAGCACTATAGTGGTTGTACTTACTATAACTATATATCTGAAAATTATAAATGGAGCTAAAGTATATATACTACATAGTACATAGTACATAAGGAGCAGATGTAGAGACAGATACTGATTGTTGGAGTGACTGGACAGGATTGCATGATTCCATTTGAATTGAGAGCAGTAGGTGTGGCCCGTTCCCCAATTTATCCTTTTCACTATTTTGGGACAGTTTGCTTTTATATAACATTTGTACCTACGGATATTTATAAATATATTGTACAAGCAGGCTAATATTATCCCTAATAACACTAACACTGTACTCTAGCAAGGAAGAAATAAGTATAAGTAAGTATTTCTCAAGAAATCTTTTACGTGATCACATCCTATACTTATACTTTTACTCTTTCTTGCTGCGTAAATGCATAAATATATTGTAGATGATACTTTGTATAGATACTTTATATTTTGTAGTAGTTTTTATGGCTATATAAATTTATATACGGAATACATTTCCAGATTAACATGAGAGGAAGTTCAGTAGCTGGGAGATTTGCTCCAGTATAAATATGGAGCTGAGGGAGCCTCCATAAAAAATGAGGAGGAATGAATTGTAGCGAATGTGGATTTATATCCTGCAGCGAAAATATAAAATACAACCGACGTATCTGTACGTACATAGGCAGGCACCACTACCACCATACCGAAGAGAGTCGTCAAAGTTGTGTGTAGATTTAGTCTTGACTTGGGTATGACCTTTAGCTTTAGATTTACAACTTTCCTAAAATAGAACTTTTTCAGTATTTCAGTATTTTAGTATTTTATTACAGTAGCAGATGGGTAAGCAGTAAGCAAGTGGAAGGAATTATGTATTTGAATATTTATAATGTATGAATGTATATGCATAGGGTGGGGAAAATTTTACATTAATTCCATTTTACTATAGACAATCAAAGTCTATTTGAGATTTGCGTCGAGAAGGAGAAAGCATTAGAGAAGGAGCACGAACTGTCTTTCCCACTTTGTTTTGCATTCATTAGTTGCATGAAATGTTCCGCTAATTTTGGGATGGGGAGGAAAAACTCAGAAGCATTTAACTTTAACGTGGTTTTATAACAGAAGAAAAATTTGTTCCGCCCGTTCCATCCGATTAGACACTCTCTCAATCTCTGCTAATCATCACAACATAACAGTCACTTTCAGCCGAGGCGGCCCTGCTGTCCGATACATTTTCTAGGCAAAGGGAAACCTTAAAATGTATTTCTATTTTTAGTGTGTTCTTCTTTTCCCACCTTTCTTCTATGTATACAGGGCTAGCCAAAAAGATGTCCCCGTGGTCTAGGTCATCTAGCTCCTAAACTAAAACTCCGATAAAAATGA